>PVJC01013215.1:0-38442 GCA_004026665.1 Murina feae
GTGGGGCCTCCAAAACTCGTCTGGAGCTGGAGTTCAGAGCCGCTGGGGACTTGTGGCTCTCTCCGTTTTGGAAAAGAACCGCGACCTTCAGGTACCAGCCCTTCCCCGAGCCCGTGCGCGCGCCTCCGTACCTCTGTACTTTGCTTCCGCTGCTGCTCTGAGTCTCAGACTCTTCTCTGGTTGTAGGATTTTCACTCAGTCAGCCGTCCTGCGGGTGCGAGTGGTGTCCGAGTGTTCTTTTCGTGGTTTTTCTGAAATAGTTGTTCACAGCTGCATATGCGGTGTCTACCCTATGCCGCCATCTTGTTTCTCCCAAAAATAAGGATATTGTATCATTCTTCATCTGTCACAGAGGCAACATTTAAAGGAATCGGTACTACGTAGTTTCAAAGAGAATAGTACTGCCATTGGAAGTATACCTTTTTATTAAATATTTTGGACATCTAGTTGTTGATATTTTCTAAACTTGAAATATATTTCCCATTTGATCCAGCAATTTTATTTATAAAATATATTATTAAATATATTTGGATACTTATATTTTTTCAAAACTATTATAGCCGTGGTACACAATATATTAATACTTCTTTGCACCTTTATGATATAAAAACTGAGATATTCCTATATGTCCATCAGCATAAGATAATGAAGTAATGTTTTATATTTATGTAAAATGCAGCCATTAAGCAGGAGGAATACAATATAGAAATGAAAACTTTTCCATCATATATTGTTAAATAAAAGTATGAAATGATATGTGTAGTGTGAAACAATCGTAGTAAAATTTCCTTTAGTAAAATAAAAAGAGAAATGGGAGGAAACATCTAATGTCTATTTGTTTTTCTGTGGGATAGAAAAATAGGAAATTTACTACATTGTTAACTGGCTGGCTCTTGACATTTGGGAAAAGGTGTGGGGAGGGAGCTAAAGAAATTTTTAATTTTTTATCTACAACTCATTTTCTTAAATGAAAAGTATTCACTCTTTTAATAACATACAAAGTATACAGATTATGGTATTACTTAAAACTATACAATTGTTTTGAGATTGAAAGACTACTATATATATATACACACACATACAGATATACATATATATCTATATATACATATATATACACACATACAGATATACATATATATATCTATATATATATATATCTATACTCAAGAACAGTACAAATTTTTGGTAATGGCTTTTGCAAAAGATCAAAATGCACACATAATACCCCTGAGGTTTATCTGAGATTCTTACTCAGCAAATTAGGTATGTTTTTTTATTTTTAAATATATTTTCATTGATTTCAGAGAGGAAAGGAGAGAGAGAGAGAGAGAGAGAGAGAGAGAGAGAGAGAGAGAGAGAGAGAGAAACATCCATGATGAAAGAGAATCATTGATAGACCACCTCCTGCCCACAACCTGGAATCAAACCTAGGACCCTTTATTCCACAGGCTGATGCTCTATCCATGGAGCTAAATCAGCTAGGGCCAGTTTGGATATTTCTATGTTGTCTTTATTTCACATACCAGTCAAAGTTTTAGAAAATCCAGAGTGCTGCTTTATGTTAAAAGAAATGTTAGGTTTTTAAGAAAAAAAAATATTATTGTTGGAATAAAACATACCCGTGAAGTTACTAAAGTTGGAGATATTCTGTTTGAATTAAAGTTATGAATTGCAACGCCTTCATTCCTTGGTATTAGTTTACCCCAAACACTGGAAAAGCAAACACATAAACTTTTCCCTGGTACATAATGAAGAGGACTTAACCTTTTTCCTCCTCCTTCCCATAGCTTTCAGCCGCGCCCCAATCCCTATGGCTGTGGTCCGCAGAGAGCTTTCCTGTGAGAGCTACCCCATAGAGCTCCGCTGTCCGGGAACAGATGTCATCATGATTGAAAGTGCCAACTATGGGAGGACTGATGACAAAATCTGTGACTCTGACCCTGCTCAGATGGAGAATATACGATGCTATCTGCCAGATGCCTATAAGATTATGTCTCAAAGGTAGGATACTTCTAATATTCTTTTCGTGGTTATAGGCTAATATAAACTCTCTACATGCATCTGTGTGACATATTTAGCACAAGTAAGAACAAAAAACTATTGTGTTATTTTAGGATAGTTTGAGCTACTATTTCAATATCAAACTATTCCCCATGTCACTGAAATGGTAGTAGGACTGCAGGTCGCATTTGGAAATAATTTTTAAAAAATTTAGATTATTTATTATGTTTAATAGTCTACTGTGTATTCTCTAGAACTGGGTTCATTAGATGAGAAACTACATTTATTTTTTACAGTTACCAAAAAATTCAGAAATTACTGAAAAATTACCTTAATGCCAATAATATTTTCTGTTAGTGTAGGAAGAAGAGAATAATTTAATTAACAGGCAATTTTTTTAACCATTAATCAAAATGCAGTATAATAAGAGAATATTGATTACAGATCATTTGGCCTTGTAAATAATGGAAAATAGTATTCTCTTAATAACTAGTATGCAGGTTAATTCATTTCATACATTTAAGCTTTCTAAAATGTTACCATATTAAAATAATATAAATTAAGGAACCATGTAACTTCACTGGATAAGAAAAAGATTATCTTGAACTCGAAGGGGATTTGTCAATAGAAATCCATACTATAAAAGGCTTAAATTATATTAATTTCTTGATAAATGACCTAAGTATTAAGTATATTTTAAATATTTGTTTACTCTTAATGTGATTTCTTAGAAATCAAAGAGGAGAAGTCATTCGTTTAGTATAAGCCTTCATGCTATTTGTGTACTTGATCACAAAGTGATTTTTAAATAATCAATCAATTATTTTTATTTAGTGAATTTTTTTCTTATTATGATTTCCTTTTTTGGGCATTTCTTTTCTTCTGTAATTTAAAGGTTTCTTAATATCAGGGAGGAATCAGGGCATATGTAAAAACAAACAAATTGGAATATCAGAGCAAAAAGCAATAGGTTTCATGAGTTGTCTTATTGTGCTCATGAAGCCTGTTTTATTTTAACCTTGTGCCTTCTGGATATACTTAAAATTCTGTATATGTTTGTATGTGATTAATAAACTAATAGAGTCAACACCTGATATTTATAAATTTCTGATGTATCAATTAATAAAAGAAATCATCCCATGCCAGTCAAAGTATGTGAGATATACTTGAAAGATAGTAGTGAGTGTTTATAAGAAAGAAGATTTTAAAATTGGGGATACTATTTGATATTTGTTTGCATTTGGTTCTTCTTGTGTATCTCTCTCATTGTTATGTATTTGACAGATACCAGCTATGGTTAAAGTCTCTAATGTTATGCCTGAAAGCATTGCGTGTAGATGTTATGTTGTTGTGGTCTTTCAGGAGTAATTTTCCATGCGTAGTAAGAAATGGATGCTGTATCTGTTTCTGTCAGACTACCAACTTTTAGAATCCACTTGGGGTGTGGGTTGAGGAGGAGATTGTGCTTTTCTGTGATTAAGTTTTCATGTAAAATGTAGCAGAAACATTAACTTCATAACTTTTTGATGTTTATATGATTTTCATTGAAATTGGTTTAATCCTTTCATTCATATTATTAATGGCTCCCCAAAGAAGCCCTTAACTTTATAATTATCACCAAAAAAACTCCTCTGGACTCACTGAATTTGATGAGATGCATCTATAAAGTAACAGACCTGCAGAGCAAGATTGTTTCAAGCACCTTCAGCAAATCCTTTGTGGAAGCCCTCCTGGTGGATCCTCAAGTACTTAGCCAAAATAATTGTGCTTAATTCTCCGTGGAGGCAAGTTCCAAACTTGTATTTGGACAATTAAATATGCTATATTTGCACTTGTCCAAAATACATGCTTTTGACTCTTGGACAGACTAAATCGGGTTCCATCTTGTAAGCTCCCAAGAGAGAAGCACCGTGTCGACTTAAGCTGCTTTATAATGAACTTTCACAGATACATCAATGACAGAATGCTAAATAACACTAATAATTACTAATTATGATATGGGCAGTTCAGTGCATTTGAACTAAACATAGTGGAAAACATATTTTCTAAAGAGATTAATTATTGTTTTCTTTCATTTAAACTACTAGAAGTATATGGTATCAGAGTGTAAACATTTTCTAAGCTTGTCTCTAGATAGGAGGATTATTAATAAAAGATTATTTGTGTATCCTTGCATAACCTTGTTAAAATGGTTTCATAACTTCTTTCTACTTCATAAATTAGACAGATGTGGTAGTCAAGGACAGAAATGAAACATTTTTACATCATGCAGATGTTTGCATACACATTGAATAAATGCATAAATACAACTGTATAGGAACATGTTAGTAAATGTGAAAAATTGGGTACTTGAATTGAAAAGTAGGTGATAATTTATTTGCACAATTCTCCCCAGTAGAAAAATGCAAGCTGATATCTGCTCCAGAAAAGCCAGTTTTCTCCCTACCTTTCTAAATGCACCTCTGGTTCTCAATCCAAGTGTGTTCTCCTGTCATTCTGTCTGCACCTCCTACAAATTTCCTGTGCTGTGCCTTTTCACCATTATTCTACTAGAAGACTTGTTAAACTGTCAGAACACATTTATTTATCCTTCACAGTATTTCTGATCTCACTTATTATCATCTGCATCCATCTTTATTGCATTTAAACGTTTATAAAAATTCTATTAGAGGCCTGGTGCTCAAAAATTTGTGCACTTGGGGGGGGGCGGTTCCCTCAGCCCAGCCTGTGCTTTCTCACAGTCTGGGACCCCTCGGAGGATGTCCACCTGCTGGTGTGCCTGGCCAGCTTGGGTGAGGGGCTGATGGCTGTTTGCAGGCTTGCCAACCCCCCCAGTGGGTACCCTCAGCCCATGAGGGTGTGGCCAGCCTGTGTGAGGGGTTGAGGGCCGATTTCAGGCTGCACATAACCCCTTCAGGCTTTGGGTTCCTACTTGGGTGCCTGGCTGGAAGTAGGTATCTGGGATTTATTTAACTTCTATAATTGAAACTTTGTTGCCTTGGTCCCTGGCTTGAAGCCTGGGTTGCCCCTGGCAGCCCAAGGTCCAGCCCAGCAGATATCTGCGGTTTGTTTATCTTCTATAATTGAAACTTTGTAGTCTTTAGTAGAGCTCAGGGCCTACAGGGTCCTGGCGTCCTCCATTGCCCAGGACAACTCCAGCTCTGTGGCTGCTGCCATCTTAGTTGAGTTAATTTGCACATTTGCTCCTGATTGGTTGGTGGGTGTGCTTTTTTGGTGTGGTTTTTGGGTGTAACAGAGTGAGGATTAATTTGCATATTACTCTTTTATTATGTTAGATTTTGTCACATTTTAGATGGTGGCCTTGTCTAAAGTAAATTGTAGTCTGGAGGCCAGACTTTCTGTTCATCTTACCTAAACAAACTTTTGATGTGTAAATGACTGAAAAGAAATGCTGTCCAATTTTGTCATGTTACTTAAAAGCTTTCTTTTTTTGGTTTTAAATGTCTTTATTGATTTTTGAGAGAGAGGAATGGTCAGGGATAGAGAGTTAGCTACAGTGATGAGAGAGAGACATCAATCTGCTGCCTCTGGCACACCCCCACTGGGGATCGAGCAAACAACCTGGGCAAGCGCCCCTGACCAAAAACCCATGCAGTAACCTCTTGCTTCATGGGTCAACGCTCAGCCATTGAGCAACACTGGCTGGGCTTAAAAAATGGTAAACTTCACTGATTTTTATTTTGTTTACACACCTCAACATGTTTAAAAAGTAGTATATGTAACTTTAGAATCTGAAAATGACCATTGATAATGGTAACTGCAGAAATTTTGCATTTTGAACTCAGCTGAGGTTTCATGTTATCTCGGGTATTAATGGAAATATTTCCATTTTTGACCCCACCAACACTTGAATGTCCATGATATGCAGTTCATCATGACAGTTACTCTAGAGTTCTCTGAATAAGTAAGTCAGACATGGTTCCTGTCTCAAAAACTACAGGTTTTTTTGGCCAATAAAGTACAAACAGCTCTATCACTTGCTCAAAGTTTTATTTTTATCTCATTTACGTGTGTTGAAGAGTTAAAAAATAAAAAGCAGGAACATTCTCTCAGTTAGATATTTGTGGAGATATAGGCGTTTGTGGAAAGGAAGTGTTAAGCTGGTCCTTAAAGGATGAAGGCGTCATTGGAACCAGAAGAGACCAAAGTGGTAGTAGATTCATAAGTGGATTAACACCAAAAACAGAATTCAAGGGCACAGCCTCCCTTCAGTTACCCTTCACCCATCCTTTTCCATCATGGCTTCAACCAGCTTATTGGTATTGTGCCTAATCAGTGTAGTCTCGCTAAGGAGTCTTCCAAATGTGCTACAGCTTGAGGCCATCCCCTATCTGTCCTCCCAAATCCTCCCCAAGAAACCTTAGTAATTCAATGATAAACTAGCGTGATGCCATCATTCCCATTTTGGAAGTCCTTCTTATAAGTTGGACAAAGGTGTGGAATGTTTGAATATCATATATGATGCCATCCTTATGCCATCTTTTGGTGATTCATATTTTAAATATGTTATATAACAACTTTACATAGAATGGAATGTAGCTTTCAAATATAAAAGTCATTTGTGAATGCATATGCAAATATGTTTATGAGTGGATTAGGAAAATTGTGCATTTGTGCATAGTATAAGTGTACAACTCAATGGCTTTTTACCATGATCATCCAACTAATACCCAAATGAAGACGCCCCACCTTGTGCCCTGATATATCCCCCAAGAATTGTTCCTATTCTGACTTTTAACACTACATTAGTTTACCCATTTTATAATTTAAATAAATGGATTCAAATAAGACCTGCTTTTGTGTTTCTGGACTTTCTCAGTCAATGCATTCACTTTTTAAAATAACTTCATTGAACTATTTTTGTATACCACACTAGAGACCCAGTGCATAAAAATTGGTGCACTTGGGGGGTCCCTCAGCCTGGCCTGTGCCTTCTCGCAGTCTGGGACCCCTCGGGGGATGTCCATCTGCTGGCTTAGGCCCGCTCCCCCAGGTGATCGGGCCTAAACTGGCAGTCAGTCATCCCTCTGGCAGCCCGGGAGCCCTTGGGGGATGTCCACTTGCCAGCAGAGAGCAGGCCTAAGCTGCAGTCAGAGATCCTTAGCACTGCCAAGGAGGCAGGAGAGGCTCCCACCACCATTGCTATACTGGCAGCTGTCAGCCTGGCTTGTGGCTGAGCAGAGCTCCCCCTGTGGGAGTACACTGACCACCAGGGGTAGCTCCTGCCTTGAGAGTCTGCCCCCTGGTCGTCAGTGTATGTCATAGTGACCAGTCATTCCCAGTAATTCTGCTGTTAGGGTTAATTTGCATATTATTCTTTTATTATATAGGATAGAGGCCTGGTTCATGGGTGGGGGCTGGCTGGTTTGCCTTGAACGGTGTCCCGTTTCAGGGTTGGATTCCCACTGGGGTTCCTGTCCAGCCTGGGTAAGGGGCTGAGGGATGTTTTCAGACTGGCCACACCGCCTTCAGGGTAGAGGTCCCTGCTGGAGTGCCTGGCCAGCCTGGGTGAGGGGCTAAGGGCTGTTTTAAGGCTATCCACATCCTCTTCAGGGAGGGGGGGTCCTGCTGGGGTGCCTGGCCAGCCTGGGTAGTGGTTCTTGGCTGTTTGCAGGCTGGCAAAGGCACAGTCCCTTCTGGGTTGGGAGTCCTGCTGGGGTGCCTGGCCAGCCTGGGTGAGGGGCTGATGGCTGTTTGAGGGCTGGCCAACCCCCCAGCAGGAACCCTCACCCCATGAGGGTTTGACCATCGTGGGTGAGGGGCTGATGGTATTTGTAGGCTGGCCATAGTCCCCAGCTACCCAGGCTCCCAGCAAGGCTGGCTGGAAGTAGGTATCTTGGGTTTATTTATCTTCTATAAATGAAACTTTGTTGCCTTGAGGCAGGCAGCTTCCTCCATGACTGGGGCACCGAAGCCTCCTGTTAGCTCTAGCTCTTTGGCTGCTGGCCACCATATTGATTGGGTTAATTTGTATACAGTTGCTCTGATTGGCTGGTTGGCGTGGCTTGAGATGTAGCAGAGTGACACAATTAGCATATTACTCTTTTATTAGATTAGATAATTCACCCATTGCAAGTGTATAAAGATAATTTTAGTAAATTTACCAAGTGGTACAGTCATCACCATAAATCAGTTTTACAGTATTTCTATCACCACTGTAAGTACTTCATGTTCATAACTGTTAAATTCCATCTCCTTTCCTGCCCCATGCAATGATTAATCTGTCTTGTCTATCTGTCTATCCTCAGTGCCTTATTTTTAGTCTAAAAAATGAATATTTGAAGTTAAGTTCAGTGGGTTTTTCAAGAGGAATAATATCAAAGAAATATTAGTATTTATTTCTGTAGACATGGAGGTAAATACAGGATGGGACAAAAGTAGAATAGTTGTTTATATGGAAAGTAATATAATAATCTATAATAATAAAAACATAATATGCTATTTAGACTGGACAGCCGAATCACCTTCCAGACATCATTCTAGACGTCCTTCCAGAGAAGCCATAGTGGCGTGGGCTGAAGTAGAGGCAGTTAGGGATGATCAGGAAGCCAAGCAAAATGTTTAGGGGTGATCATACAGGCAGGTGAGTGGTTAGGGGTAATCAGGCAGGCAGGCAGAGGCAGTTAGGGACAAACAGACAGGCAGGCAAGCAAGTGGTTAGGAGTGATCAGGCAGGCAGGCAGAGGTGTTAGGGGCAATCAGGCAGGCAGGCAGGCAAGTGGTTAGGGGTAATGAGGCAGGCAGGCGAGTGGCTAGGGATGATGAGGCAGATAGGCAGGCAGAGGGGTTAGGAGCGATCAGGCAGGCAGGCAGGCATGCCAGAAGTTAGGAACCAGTGTTCCTGGATTGTGGGAGGGATGTCCCCCAAGGTGTCCAATTGTGAGAGGGTGCAGGCTGGGCTGAGGGAACCACCCCTCCCCTGTGCATGAATTTCATGCACCGGGCCTCTAGTTAATAATTAATAATACAAGAATAAACTCTTTTTTTTTTTTTGCAGGATCACAAGTGTAAACCTACTCTTGTCCCATCCTGTATGTTGCCTGCATTTCAAATTCTCTTAGAACCTAAAATCATGAATCTAGACATTTAAAAAATACCATCTTTAAAGTTTTCTATCAAGTAGAGATGTTAAATGTATAAAATTAGAGTATTTTTTTATTTAAATGAGTGAATTAACTTCTTTTAGTAATACTACATTTTCATGTGTCACAGTCACATTAGGAACATGCACAAAAAAAGGGAGAGAGAATTGTTTCTCACTTTTCTGAAAAGTGATATTGCAGGAATATCAGGATCACTGTGGGGGATTGTACAGCTTACAAATATCTTGGCTTCTGTTGGCTTCATTCCTGGTGAAGTTGAGAAGTTTTCAATAGTAGTAGAAGAAGAAACATGGGTGGTGATTTTTTTTTTTTATGTATGTAGCTGAGTAAATGCTCTGCAAAAACGTTGTATATACATGAGTTTTTCAATGGGAGTACCCTTTGCTCCTTCAACAGGTTACACTATGTCTTGTATTTCTCTTATGAATCATAACAGATTAAACACCACTCCTCAAATCATGAACTTTTCCACTGAATTCATATTCTTTTTGGTGGAAAGAACAAATAGGCATAGGAGCTATAGTCTATAACTCAGTGCCTTAAGATTACTGTTGGATGCACGCTTATTTAAAAAGGAGGTGGTGGGAAATGAAGGAAGATGGATAACTCTCATTCCCCAAGCCTGAGCGTAGAGAATATGGAAAAACAAGAGAGTTCTTATCTGGTAGGCATTTATTTATGTTTTCTAATATTTTGGCTCATTTGAACTCTGAGAATATATTTCTATAACTTCCTGCTAAAATGCTTCCTACACCTCCTAGCTCTTAATTTAACTTTGAATGAAATTGATACATGTGTGTAATTCTAAATTTAAAAATTTAGGGAATCATTCCAATATTTCAGAATAGCTTTGGGTAAATGCTAAGGGGCATTGTGTTAGCTGTTTCTTATGGTCCACAGGAAGTTTGTGCCACTGTTGTTGAATCTGAGTTCAAGGAAGCAAGGAATCCCTGAGTGCTCTCTGGGAATAGCAGAAGGTCAGAACTATTTTCATAACAACACTGAGCTATTCTTTGCCTTTTTCGTTGTTCGTTGTAGACACTGGTGGTGTAAAAGCAATGGTGGGTAAAACTGCTGGCATTTTAGTTGGGGTTATGGTAGTAGAAACAATGTACTTAAATTTTTTTTCTCAGTTTTAATTTTTGATATGGTAAATATCAATAGATATAAACTCACATAATGGATATTCTTTGGGAATCTTAATTTTTTAAAATCCTCACCAGAAACTATGTTTTTATTGATTTGCGGGAAATAGAGAGGAAGGAGGGGAAGGGAGAGAGAAACATTGATGTGACACATCTGTTGATTGTATCCTGATGGGATCAAACCTGCAACCTAGGTATGTGTCCTGACTGGGAATTGAACTCACATCATTTTGGTGTATGGATGGTTCGTCAACCACCAAAGCTACCCGGCCAAGGCAAGGGAATCTCAATTTTAGAATTAAAGAGGTCAAGAGACAGAGTAGGAGAATTGATGTTTTGACAAATATAATTATTTCTTCATTTCTACTTATTGGCTAAAAATTAGTCATTTATAATATGTTAATATTTTTTCATTGCATAATTATTATATTTGTCATAAATTCATCTAATCTTTTTCTATGAGTGAATTGTTTTTATCTGTGTGTTGTATAGTAAGTAGTCTCTGTTAATACAGTGCCTGTGGAGATTTAGACCATTGAAATCTGAAAAGTAATCATTTTCTGTTCAAACATTCATGAGATTAATCTTTCATAAAATTATAAAAACCCAATTAAAATAAAAAATAAAATGACTAAAAACAACAGAAATTTAGATGAGCTTATTTTTCAATGATATGTATTGTATATATTAATGGTATTAGGGGCGGGGGAACCCTACCATAATATTATTCTAAATGCAAAAATGTTGAATTAAAATTATAAGTATGTATAGTGGATTTTTTTTTTTAATTTTAAGGATCATTGATTTTAATTTTTTTAAGTCAATATTGTAAAGACTGAGCTTGAGAAGTTTGGGTCAATTTTTTTACTGGTACGCTTTAAAGCTTCTGAGTTTTTATTAATTTACCAATGTTGATGGTAAGTCTTATCCATTAGTCAAATGCATTGTCAAACCAACTAAGCAAAATTAGCCTAAAAGGGCTTTAAATACCTGTAGAGTTAGTTTGATAGATTTACCTGGAATGTGTGCTTATTCACATTTGATTGATAAAACATAAGGGTTTTTGTTTTCATTTACAGCAAATGATTGCCTTAGTTGTTTCCTCACATCCAGTAATTTTATACTCTGTGGTCAGACTCTAGAACTTGACATCTTGTGGAAAATATTTATAAGATATTACTGAGAAAGGAAAGATAAGCAGTTTCTAGAAATTAGAGGAGATTGGATGAAAATAGTTGAGGTAATTATCTTGAGTATAGCTTAAATCCAAATGGAAAAGAACTAAGTATATTATGAACATAAATTATGTCACTGATTAGTTGGATATCATTGGACTCTGGAGGGAAATAAGTTATAATGTTTAGCAGACTGAATAAATGCCTCAGTTTCTCTATCATTGCAATGATTTTAAATATTTCTGGGACTATTAGGTGAGTAGGTCTCAGTATTTTGATTGCCTTTCATTTTTCATTTTACTGATGAGGAGCTTGAGTTGCATGAAGTTTAAGGCGTTTACCTGAAATTACTCAGTTATGATATGATGGCACACACATGCCTAGCTTTAGGTACAAAGTCTATGATTTTGTTTTCTATCATTTCTTCTTTTAAGACATTTAGAATAATTTTGGACAGAGGAAAGGTCTTTATTTATGTTTATTAGAACATCATGAAAAACAAGTGAAAGATTTAAGTGCTATTGCATCCACATTTTATATAAATCAACATGCTGGTTAAACAAGGGTAAGGTTATTTTTTTTCCTTTTTGATTTTCTAATACCATCTTGTACAAAAAAACTTGAGTTTTGAAAGTTAGGACACATTGAAATGGGCATCTAGAGATGGAAAAGAAGCAAGTGTTGCAAGCTGTTAGACCAGCAGGCTAGAGAGGTGACAAAAGGCATTGAGCTAGGTGGGCCTGGAGAGGCCACCCCCCGCCCCCAAAGGGACAGAGGTTCCTGCCTTAGCAGGCTGCTGCTTGGAGGGAACAAACGCCTGGGGTTGCCAGATCTGATTTGTCAAATGATGGCAGGAATGAAGATTTCCTGATTTATAAATATTAAAAACTCGGGTCTGAATCTCCGACACTAGAAGTCAGGTGATGGTTTTCCTTGGAGGATTGAGGAGAACCAATCCTGGGTAGTGGAGGAGGGGACTTGTCAGACGTTTTGTGCCTTGATCTGGGGGTGGCTACATGAGTGTGTGCAGTTGGTGAACATTTCATGGAGCCATGAAACCAAGCTTATCAAACTGATAAATATAGCCCCTTAGCTCCATTGTCAGGAAACCGTCTTTTCCTTCCCTTCAGATTACTGAGGCAGTTTTTCATTAGCTGGGTTTTAATATCCAGGATATAATGTCCTTGAATAAATAGGGAACATATTCAATTGTTATTGTTAATGATACTTGTTAACACTTCATTTCAATCAGCTGCCTTCTGCATGCCCCACACTGGGGATTGAGCCTGCAACCTGGGCATGTGCATTAACCTGGAATTGAACTGTGACTTCCTGGTCTGTAAGTCAGTGCTCAACCACTAAGCAACACTGGCTGGGCTGCTGTGTGTTTTGCATTGGTCATATACTCTGGTGAAGAATGTACCTTTCATTATTTTATTTAATCCTCCCCACAACACTAAGAAAATACATTTTATTATTTTATTACTAGGGGCCCAGTGCACGAATTTGTGCACTTTGAAAGGAACTGTGGTCTGCGAGGCTGAGGTGGGTACAGGGGTGGGTCTCAGCCCATCCTCCGCACCTCCACCTACCTCCTCCTGCCATGGCCCCCCAGCCTCCTGTCTGCAGGCAGCCCCGCTGCTGCTGCCCCAATAGCCTCTCAAGTGCAGGGGGAAGTGAAGAAGCCCTCAAGGGTGATTGGGGCAGGCAGCCACCACTCGCACCACTGACAGCTCCAAGCAATTGGGGCAGTGCCGAGTGCCAGCAGCGGGTGTGAGTGGCACTTCCAGTACTGGCTATGGGTGTGAGCAGGGCCAACACCAGCAGTGAGTTCAAGCGGGGCCGTCACAGGCAGCGAGTGCGAGAGGCAACTCTGGAGCCAGCAGTGGGTGTGAGCAGGGCTGGTGCTGGCAGCCGGTGTGAGTGCTGAACAGGACCATGGCGCTCTGGAGCAAAGAATTTTCAGTAACCACCTGAGGCTTGCTCTGATGACAGCTACCAGTGCCCTGCCTTGGTCTGGTGCCCCCACTCATACACTCCACCACCCACCATGTCTGATGCCCACTATGTTCCATGCTCTACTGCCTGCTGCCCACACTCACCATGTCTCATGCGCGCCCCCTGGTGGTCAGCACATTTCATAGCGACCAGTTGTTCACTCGTTCCACCATTCGGTCTATTTGCATATTAGCCTTTTATTATACAGGACTAGGGGCCCGGTGCACAAAAATTTGTGCACTCGGCGGGGGTAGGGGGATACTTAATCCCGGCCTCTGCTCTCTCACAGTTTGGGACACTGGAATTTATTGGGGCACACAGCACACATGAAGGGCACACCTCCATGTGTGTGCTGTGTGCCCCAATTGCACCAATTTCCAGGCCTCAGCCTCAGGGGCGGAGCTGGCTCGGATCCTCCGCCCCCAGGCTGCCCAGCCACCTGGAATCCATTGTGGGGGGCACGGGCACTCACGGAGGCGTGTGTGCCCGTGCCCCCACGACCACGAATCTACTTCCAGGCCGCAGGGCAGCCTGGGGGACTGGGTTGGCTTGTTCCGCCAGGCCCCAGCTGCCCAGCCACCTGGAATCCATTGTGGGGGGCACAGGCATTCACAGAGGCGTGTGTGCCCCTGCCCCCGCGATCACTGATCTACTTCCAGGCCGCAGGGCAGCCTGGGGGCCTGGGCTGGCTTGCTCCCCCAGGCCCCGGCTGCCCTGCCGCCTGAAATCGATTGGGGGGGGCACTCACAAGCTGCGGAGGTGCGGGGCGGCGGGCAGCTCACTGCTCCCACCCCCCCTCCTGTGTGGCCTGCAGGAAGGCAACAGATGGCAGCGGCGGACACACAGAGGCAAGCCTCCGTGTGTCCGCTGCCGCCATCTTGGCTAGGCTAATTTGCATACAGCCGCTCTGATTGGCTGGTGGGAGTGTCTTACCCCGTCCTTGAGAAACGGTTAATTTCAATATTACACTTTTATTAGTTAAGATTACTTACATTGTTCCAATGAGATCATTAAAGCACTTAGGAATTTACTTACTGATTATTTTAACCCAACATATGATTGATTTATTTGAGAGATTTGGGCTTTTGTTTAGTATAGCAAGAGAGATTAAATGATAAGGTTTTAAGAATAGTTTAAAACTACTTCTGATCATGATCATGATGGTGCAAAAAGAAACATTTCGTCTCATGCAAACACTTAACCAAATATTGGATTGATTTGGCTTAGGTTTTATCAATATTCAATTACAGTCATACACAAATTTTATTATTGAATTTCTTGATAGAAACAATTTAATATTATTGTGAATTTGAAACTCTCTAGCCTCTAAACACCTTTTTTATTTGAATCAAACATGTTTATAAAGTGTTTTGAATACTAGGAAAACAAACATTGGTAGAATAGAGCTGATTTGTATTACTAAATATTTTCTGCTATAATCATATATCAGCAATATTTATCAAGAACAATAAGCCAGACAGTGTTCTAAGCACTTTACATAAATTAATTCATCTAATTATTCTTTAACTCCTGTGAAGTAGATACTATTATCATCCTTACTTCACTGATGGGAAACCAAAGAATGGTTAAGTAACACAGTGATATGCAAAGCTGGGATTTTAACCTCCAGTAGACAGTCCAGCTCCAAAATCCATCATAACTACTCCAATTCATTGCCTTGTGAACTGTGTTTAAAATGTGTACTGTTGTTAATAAATGGGACTGACCTAGAAAACAAGTATGAACCAGTCACTATTACTGAAAAAAATACACGTGTGTTTTTCTGTGTGTGTGTGCCTGTGTATTCATCTTCATACATATGTATTAGTAGTTGGTTATCATTTTCACATACAGATATGAGAACATGGCATGAAGCTTACTAAATTATCTGGCATTTATTTTCTGCCTTGGAATACATTTTCTGACAATAATACTCAAAATACTTGTGATAGAAAAATTTTTGGTGATACAAAAAAATCTATGAAATCAGAATTTATTTTTCTATTTTAGCATTTTGAAGTTCACGGGGATACATTTCTATACAAATACTTCAGTAAAGGTGAACTTCACCAGGAACAACGGGGAATGAATTGAAATTTGCATGTGGAAATAAAGGAAAATTGACGTCACACTGTGCAGTCTTTGGAACAGAGCACTCATGAGTTAGAAACGAAATACATCAATGATAACTTTTAAGTACTTGTAAATGAAAAAAATGGATCATTCCAGGCTTTATTTATCAAGCCTGAATATAAGTAATCAAATGCTTTAAAATTACTCATGCTTTATTTTATATAATGAGATTAAGACAGCATATATCTTCGCAATCAAAGCTTTTACCATGAGTTATAAAAATGAAAGTGGGTCTTTATTTGTACCACTCTCTCTTTAGTAACTTTGTTTTTACTATACAGAATAGCTTATATATGTTTGTATTCTGATTTTATCTTTGTTTCCTGCAATAATTCAATTATGCTGAAAACATGTCACTAAATTTACCACCATAAATACTCTACTAGACACAAGTTTTATTAATTCATTGTTTCATTATTAATATTACCAAATAAAGTATAGTTAATAAATTATACTGTATAATACATTTTGAACCTCACTATGATATGTTGATATAAATAGTTTAAGAGAAATGCTCCTTCTCAGATCTTAGAAAATAGCTATTACACTAATACTTGTTAATATGAAAAAAATGCATTGCTTGTCATTGGTTTCTGTAAAATGAGATAATTACTTTAGCACATGTTTAGCATGGCTATGTGTAAATAATATTTATTTTTAACCAGCTTTACCAAGTGTTAAAAGCATAACATATTTTTTTCATGTGTATTGGCTGATTTGAATATATATGTAGGAGCATTTTGTCTGGAAAGACTTGAGGTTTTTCCCCAAAATGCTAGAATCCATAGCTAATAGTGCTATCAACCATATGAAAATAAACATTTGGAGCTATTTCTTGGACTTGTTAGTGTATTGAGGAAATAATACTTGGAAGAGAATGTAAATCCATGGGAATATTTCAATATAAAAGTAGAAAACATTAAAAGTAATAAAAAGGACAAGGAGAAGAGGTGGTTGTTTCAGAACGAGGAAATTAGATGATTATGGGTTTGAAGGGGAGTAGATGATAATTGAACTGAGCAGAACCTTCTCACTTAAAATTCTTATCATTGAATTATATAGAGTCACTGATGTTTCCACACCTTCACCACTGATCATCTAAACAACTCTGTGTATTTCACATTTAACTAATGTACTCCTGGATATTTAAATTTATTTATCAAATATAGTTTTATTAACTTTATGTGAAAGATTTATGATAGTCCTCTAGCAATGTGAACATCTCATTAAAGATGAACATCTATTATCCTTCCTAATTCAGTAATATTCACTTTTTTGTTTTATGATAATAGTAGTTTTTGTTTTAATTTCAAAATTATATCCCCGAAGCCCACCAAACCCTGACCACGTGCTACAGTGCTTGAGTGTTTCTGTTACATGTTATATGTGTGTGTGTGTGTTTCTGGTATACATTATACCTGCACATTTCTAACTTTATCTAGATACTAATTTTATTATCTTATTTCTCTCTCCAAACCACAAATATTTGTCTTTTCATTATAATATAGTATAAAAATACCTATGATCAATTTCACTATAACCTTCTAGAGAGTGAGATTATTTCTCTATAGGTATTTTAGAAATTAGGCTCACAAAAATATACTTCTCCATAAATTAGTCTCTGCAAAATTTGTTGTAATAAAAGGCATTTCACGTTTCCAAGGAATTCAAATAGATCATCCTTGCCTAAAGAGATAGAAGGATTCTGAATTACTTTCCAAGCTTGGTCCTAAAAAAAAAAAAGAGTCCTTCAAATGACCTTACATTCAGTTATTTCCTCCAATAGCAGGTTTCTGCTATAACATTAAAAAATATTACCACTGTAACAGCAAACATCATGTGTAGTGTAATCTTTCACTGAGAGTCATAGAAATGGAAAGCATCGATTAAGGAAAGCAGCATAAGCCCATGTGGATAACAGGATGGAATATGAGCCACCTGCAAAATCATAGAATAATGTGTCTCAATTAAGTTACATAATATGTACCTAAAATATTACACATTAGTGCATATAAAGGGGAAAAATAATTACATGTGTTACTGGGAGAAAAGTATATCTTTCTTTTATTGGTAAGATTTTTAGAAACTTAGTTTAAATAAAATTTCCTAATTATAAGAGGAAACAAATCAAATACTGCAGTCAATAGTTATGTAAAGACTTCTTAAGGAAAAAGATGTCCTTTGGAGCTCCAAAATTGAATTAGCTTAGAAACCATCCCCTACTCTTCAAACGCTTATGCCTTACCTTGTAGGTTCAGAGAATGTGCTTTGAAATCTTTGCAACTGACTTTGGTGTGAAGCGCAAGCCATGTGCCCTGGACACACTGGTACTCTGAGCCATTGGAAAGGTTCTGGTGAGGATGGAAAAATGTTTTCCACATGTGTGGCACCACCGCGCTAAAGTGGTTATTACTCTTATGACTAGAGATATATATTTCACATTATCCCCTATTGTTGAATAAGAGGCATGTTTCTGGATTTTTATATTGTTTGTTTTTCTATTAAATCAAAAGAGAAGTGTTCAAAGAATTCCTGTCTTAGAATCTCTCTCCATTATATCTTTAGCAATATATCAGCTTCATATTCTAAAGAAATATGTTTTGGTTTTGCTGTTTTCAGATTAATGATTTTTTTCTCTATACTTATTTTTATTTTATGAACTTTGGATTAAGAGTTTGGGTCCTGGGAAAATCCTTATGTGCGGTTTCCCTTTAAAAACAGGAAGCAAGTTTTGTTTCTGTTGTTTGTTTATTGATTTGGGGAATTTCACTTCTTTATGTTCCAGGTCTCCATCCCTTATTTAATTTAAGTTTTTCAGCCAATACTCTTTGTGGGTTTTTGGAGAAGGAAGGTTTAAAGATTTTTCCAGAGGTAGGTTACCAGTGTCATTTAATTCTACCAATATCATTGAAAACATCTTGATAGATTGCATAAGAAACAATTACCCACACACCGTTTACATTAGTAATTAACAGAGAGAATTTCAGGAGAGATTATAAGCAGTGTTATCACTTCAACATTTTCCTCTTAATGGAACAACCAGCACAGTGGAGAGCCAGCTGCATTTTTAAGCCCAGCGGGCTAACTTGGGGAAGAGAAACTATTAGGCGTCCAGGGGAAGGGTTTGAATGCAAAGTTTGCTACTGTTGAAAATGATAGGAAGTACTCTTATAAGGAAATGCCTCTTGGACAATCCATGCATTTCCACTAGTTTAAAGAACTTCAAAAATCTTTTCAAATAAATATTGTTATGCATTTGTCAGTACCGATGGACACCTTGCAGGCTTAGAGACCGTGAAGCCCCATGGGATCAGGATTTCCCTTTGCTGGTGGAGACCCTCCTTCATAAGACTAGAACCAGAATTATTTAAGTTGGCTCTCTTACAGATACCCACAGATCTGGGAATAAAGTACTCATCTCCCAGCACTCAGAATATTTCCAGAAAGAAACACTGAACAAGGAACAACAATAGCCCTTTGGAAAACTAATCTTACCAACTCCCCCTTTTTTTCTGGCAGCTGGCATTCAATTTAATGTCACCCATGGCTAAGAATGGTTCCAATACCAAGAAAAGCACATACTTAAAAATGAGGCAAGAATGTTCACTGAAGGTAAATCTGTGTGTTCTTGACAGAAAACAAGATAAATAGATGATAGGAAAATAAGCAAAATATCCATCTCCTATTCCAAAGGCAATCATCCAGTATTTTATGTGGCGTGCATAAAATGATTTGCCCTTTACTAGGAATGGCAAATCCAATTACAAAGAATCTGAGAATCTCACACAAGTCCCTATAGCACCACCTCCCTCCACAAAAACCAATGCTTGTCCTCCATGCTGGTGTTTCTATTTTGAAATAAAGAAAACCAGTGTGTTTCTCTGTTTCAGTTGTATAGCCCTATGACGTGATTAAAGATCCTATATAAAAGAAAATTTACGTGGTATTGACTAAATCTGAATTCAGATGTTAGTTTTGTTACCAGCTTTGTCGTGATGGCCTCAGTGGATTCTTCCTCTTCATTGCTGTTCTGTGGAGACTAACCATGAGGCCCTGAGCTGATGCTCTGCCCTGAGTGTGTGCTGGTGTTTCTGACCTAAGCCCTTGATGCCTCCTTAATGTTACGTCTGCCCTGCACTTCAGTTGTTGAGGTCAAGCTAATGAAAGAAACTGGATAAGGGAGCATAGGCCAAGCTTCATACTAACCTTGATTTTTAAAATTAGCCTTAAACTTTTTAATCTACAATATGTTTGCTCAGAAATAAAATGTTCTTAAAAGGCAAAGAGAGAAATTGGCATCACATTTTGTTCTTGGATTGAAATAACTTGCAATTCCATCCCAAGATTTTTTAAATGTTTAAAATTTTGTATTATGAATTAGCAGAAAAAAGGCTTAAAACTATCTAAAATCTCAAACAATCCTTTCTTCCCTTTCCTCTGGTTGAAATTGCACTTTTAAAACTCATTAAAACAATTCCATATGTTCTATAGAAGTAATTGCTGCAGCTTTTACAGAGGCCCAACATCTCCAGTTTGTTAACACATATACTAAATGAACCATTGTTAGCTACTGCATAGTAAATGCAATGATTCATTTTAACTGAAAAAAATAATATATATTACTTTTAGCAGTGAGTAACACTTCAAAATTATTTTCTACTTCATTATGAATAAAAATAATAAATAAGTGTATTATAAACACATGAAATCTGAGAAATGAGAACACTTTCATTGTAGGAAGAAACTGCCTTACACAAAAATGGAAATCAGAAGTTAACTATTCTGGTTTTTGCAGCCTTTAATGTCTCTGGTTTTTGCAACTTTTAATGTTATCCTAAGATGACTTTCACTTCCACAGAAAACAAGGAAGTAGCTTTCACAGAATTTGCATCCTCAAAAAGTAAATAATCTTTTTCACTTTTTGAGTAAGGATTGTTATTTCTGTGAGAGCTTGACGTTTCATAAGAAATGTCAATAGCAAATGTGTGTCTGCAACAAACTGTAATAGCTAATGTGATGCTGTTTCCTAGAAGCATCTGGCAACTCCACTGAGTCGATCATAATAAATACAAGGATATGCACTCTCAAGCATTCCTGCTCTGTATACATACGATGAAATGCAAGTAATTCTGCTTGCTTTTAGGCTAGGGATAACATTAAACAGCGGGTAGTTCAAGATGCTTGATTTCAAACTAAATCTATGAGAAAAGTCAAAGGCTCTTTGTTTTGTTATGGCAATACAATTACTTTGATACAGAACATGCAAGTTTTACTTTTCAGAGATCCAACAAATGTCCAGGGTTTCTCTATTCCAATAGACCATTCTTAAAAGCTTATTTATGTGATTTGAGTATTGAAAGCTGATACTGAGCAAGTCCAGGCTTGATAGAATGAGGTGACCTCAGATTAAACACAGAGATAATCTCTTGTAAAGATGCTTCCGTATATACTACTATGCCAGGAATCGTAAATCCCAAGCTTCTGGCTTAGGAAAATAGATGCTGATACTGCCCTAGAATGGCCTAGTGATAAGGGAATGCTATCTGTAAGGTCTGCAAAGCTGGACCAACCTCCCTGCATTGCTGCCTGCAGCCTGCCTCCCACATTAGCACACATTGCTTTGCCTGTTTGATTTTGTCTCTTGTCTCTTGTCTCTTTGCTTCTTCTGATCCAGACATTACGGTGTCCTTGAACATGACAGACACAAACCCCCTAATAATGCTGCTAATTCCTCCATTGATCAAGTTAACAGCATAAGCATGGTTCCCATAAACTTGTAGTGAAATACTGTAGATGATTTAAAATACATACACACAAAATAACTTCTGAGTACACTCAGTAATATAAATAATAGGAGGAAAATTTTGCAAAGCTATTAAACAAAAGCAGGCATATTGTAGAAATGCAAAAGGAAACAGAATTTTGCAAATGCATGAAATGGATGTTTGCTGGTTTATATAATTATTGAGATACAAAGATGAGCTCTGGTAGCCTAAGGGTGATAGATAGAACTCTGTTCAATTAAAGATACCTATGCCATTTAGAGTATTTTCCCTGTTGGATGCGAGCCATTCTCAGATCTTTTTATTACTAAAGAGAAGTCAGAAATTTATTTTTTATGAGAAGCTCCTATTTTCTTAGGCTTGAATCACTTGAGAAATATACTATGTGGGTCAAATTATACCTGAATAAGTTACCTAGCTTGGTAACTTTTATTGGTGTCTATTAGAATCCCAAGGGACTCAAATATGATTTATCATGGATGGTGATTACTTCAAGTCAATGAGTGGGGCTCTATTTCATCTTTTGCTAAAAATTATTATAATCATTCAGGGACCTTAATTAGACTAAACGATCTCAAATTCACAGAATAGACAATATCAAAGGTTGTTTCAACTTACTCTCAAAATCACAGCATTCACTGTGTTCCAGGCCGTTTGGGTTGTGATCTCAAAAGGAGAAGTCAAAGACTATCACGACACTTTGTAACACATCCTGAAATTATATTTTTTATAATTAAACATAATTAGGTTTTTATAATTAAATATTTTCAGAGCCACATAGTAAAATAATAAATTATTATAGGCTTATTAGAAATTGTTTTCCCTCAGACATGATGTCATTAGAAATGGTATACCTTCACTTATTAGGAATTTGAGATGTTGCATAATTAAATCAAATGAGGCAGAAGATACATTATCATTGATTTCCATAGCTGAAAAATATAGAAATATAACTTTGTAAATTTTCAAATATAACTTAGTTATTTGGTGCTAAACACCTCAGATTTGTTACATACCTATTCTTTTGTATATTTGGCTGATTTGCTGCCCTTTTTTCATATTTAACCAAGTGTTCACAAGATATAATAAGATTGAGGAGGAGGTGAAATTTCCATCCATTAATTTTATCCTTAAATGTGTGTCTCTTTTCTGTTTGTGTGGTTATGTCTTTTATGGAAAAACTAGAGGCCTGGTACATGAATTCATGCATGGGTGGGGTACCTCAGCCTGGCTGGTGATTGGGGCCAATGAGGGGGGGCAGCCTGCCAGGGGGAGTGACCGTGGAAGGTTGGCTAGATGACTCCTTTCACCCAACTGGGGCCCATGAGGGTGCTGGCCAGCCAGAGGGAGGGACTGCGGGAGGTTGGCCCCAGCAGCAAGCTAACCAATGGCCCATTCTGCAAGGAATTGGGCCCCCACCTCCCTCCTGTCAGGGTCCAGGGTACAAATATTGGGCTCCCTCCTCTCTCCTGTCAGTGTCCAGGGTGCCAGTGAACCGGATTATGGGCTGTCAGGGTGCAGACAGCGAGTTCTGGGTCAATGCGCTTCATAGCTACCAGCTGGTTGACAGGTCCTTCTGGTTGTTTCACTGTTCAGTCGTTGGGCTTTTATTATATAGGATATTTTATTTCATAAATTTTTTAGGGATGGAAAATTATTATTTCACTGACTGTGAACTTACTTGAAATTTTTTGCTTAGGATTAGGTGAAAATACAATAGTTCTCTGTGGGTATGTACGTGTTAAAATTATCTCTTTGTTTTTTATAGTTAGCATTTTGTTAGACTGTGTGCTAATGCTTATTTGTTTGTGGTAATGTAGATAAGCCTTATCAACTGTGAATCTATTAGCTGTACTGAGGAAGTCACAGCAGGAATGAGGCAGGAAAATATTCGCCAACCATTTTCTTATTGGTTAGCTATTTGTCAGTTTTCCATGGATAGATATATGATTTCCAATTTGTTTAATGTTGAGATTAATTAAAACTTACTCATCAGTATTCCCAGAGAAACCTACATTTGTGTGTTATTTCTTACCTTCTGAAATAATAAATTCTAACTTTGCAGACATGTGCAACTACATAATTAATAAGGAAGGTATAATATGCTGTATATACTATTTTGGACTGCAATCTGAAGAGTATTTTAAAACCTTTATTAGGTTTCATAAAGTCACTTATGAGTAAGAATGTGCCTGATTAAATTTCATGGCTATTAATATTTAATAGCCTAGCTCTTAAAATTTAAGAAGTAAACAGGATTATTTTTAAAGTTACAGATGAAAGCACCCAAAATATTTGGGATTCGTTTTTAAAGAATTGTTTCATATTTTAATTGACATTATTTAGTTTAAATTCTTAGAATTCTTTCTGCTGAATTTCCTTTTCTGTATTCATGTATCCAATCCTGATTATACAACCTAGCTTCACCTAATATTGTTATGTCTTAATCCTTCTTTCCCTTGAGCATGCCCCATGTTACTTTCAAATGTGTAACACTGTGATAACAACCATATTGAATTAGGATCCTCCAGCTTTTCAGAATTCTAAAAATGGTCTATGAGAAGTTAGTTCTTCTTTACAGAATAAAATGGGTATAAATTATCCATCGATACTTCAAAAACTTCTATAATATATAATTATCAACAATGTAATATTATAAAGTCTTTAATAAAGTTTCTCCCCAAAAGAAATGGAAATGATACACATATACAGATGGGGTAAAAGTAGGTTTATAGTTTTGAGTACATGAAACATAGGGTTTATTCTTGTATTATTAATTATTATTATTATACTAGGGGCCCGGTGCACAAAAATGTGTGCACTCGGGGGAGGATCCTTCAGCCCGGCCTGTGCCCTCTCACAGTCTGGGACCCCTGTGGGGATGTCCACCTGCTGGTGTGCCTGGCCAGCCTGGGTGAGGGGCCGATGTCTGTTTGCAGGCTGGCCAAGCTCCCCAGTGGGAACCCTCACCCCATGGGGGTGTGGCAAGCCTGGGTGAGGGGCTAAGGGCAGTTTTCAGACTGGCCACAGCCCCTTCAGGATTCAGGTCCCTACTGGGGTGCCTGGCCAGCCTGGGAGAGGGGCTGAGGGCCATTTTCAGGCCACCCACAGCTCCCATTGACCCTCGGGGCCATCCACCTAGGAAGCCATCGGGTGGCCATGGCACACCCGATACCTCGGGCCGGCAGGCTGGTCCCGCCCCTGGGCATCCGCCTGAGAGGGGTGGCCATGGCACACCGATACCTCGGGCCGGCAGGCTGGTCCTGCCCCTGGGGCATCCGCCTGGGAAGGGTGGCCATGGCACACCCGATGGCTTCCCAGGATGGAGCCTTGGGGCTGGTGGCTGGTCCTGCTCCCGGGCTTCTGCCTAGGAAGCGATCGGGTGGCTGAGGCACACGCGGGGAGCCTGGGAGGCCCCTGTGTGTGCCCCGAAATGATGGATTCCAGGTGACAGCCTCTTCCCGCCCTGGTCCTCCCGCCCAAGGCTTCAGCCATTGGCCTGCTTGCTCTTCCCATCCTGAGCTTTGGCTGGACCCTGTGTGCAACTTCTCCTGGACTGTGGCCTCCGCCATCTTGGCCAGGCTAATTTGCATATAGTCGCTCTGATTGGCTGGTGGGCGTGGCTTACCCGTCCCGAAGGGATGGTTAATTTTAATATTACACTTTTATTAGTTTAGATTACTAGAGGCTCAGTGCATGAAAATTCATACACTGGATGGGGCGTCCCTCAGCCAGCCTGCCCCCTCTCACAGTCCAAAAGCCCTCAGGGGTGGGAGGCGACCCAGCAATCAGGGGAAGGCTATGCCCCATGACACCTCTGCTGCTGACACTGCTGGCAACTCAAGCCTTGGCCAGTCCTGGTTACCTGAGCCTTGGGTAGCCCTGGACACTGACAGCTGCCATCCAAGGCTTGCCTGTGCCTCGGGCCGGCCCTGGGCAGCTGGGAGTCTGAGGGGACTGGGAGACTCTCCAGGCAGGCATGCGTCTGCCACCTGGGTGGGGCTGAGAGGTCTGGGCGCCACCATCTTTGAGGGCATGGTAGTCAATTACTATATTCCCTCCTTATTGGCTGTGGGTACCACCATCTTTGCGATGGCGTGAGGGTCAATTAGCTTATGCACTCTTTATTAGATAAGATTTTCCATACAAGCAACTGTAAATCTATTTTTGCCCCTCCCTGTATAATAGGTACCAAAGATATGTCATATATAGGGTGGTACACATTTTTATCTAAACAAGGACACCTTTGAAAATGAAAGTAGTTGGTGTTAGGAATTATGTCAAGATCCTAAAGAGTATACCAAGAGATTCCTGGACTAAGCAGGCCATGTGGATGAAAGCCAGCTAATTTATGAGCACTTCATGTTAAAATAAGAAAGTATGATACATGTGCCTCTTATAAAAGAACCCAATTTTACTTTTAAGGCTAGGGAATCTCTGATGCAAAAATTTATTATGTAGCATCATTGACTCCCTAACCTAGTTATTTTCTTTGAGATGAGTATCACGTTTCTAAAACCCATTCTTAAATTTTAAGCTTATGTGAGTAATACATTATTTCTTCACCTCTAATGGGTCCTATTACTAGCAATGGCCCAGGGGTAGGTCAGCAAACGACAGCTTAGAAAACGTGTAATTTCAAATTTTGACATAAGTCACCTTCTTGTATCTGGACTGATCTTTAAAGATGTGGTTAAGAGGAAAACATTATTTCAACCTTTGGGAAATGTAACGTAATGTTTCAGTGGTGTGAATGACTGGGCACATCAAAGGAAAACCCTTACTCTGTGTATTTGTAAAGAGGTGTCCTCTAAAAAGAATATCATAGAGATTACAGCGCAATGGCCAAACGGCTAGGGCATATCACTTTGGGTGGCCACTATTAGCAAGAATAGAGGCAGCATTCAGATGTTCAGTTTATTTTCAGTTTCACCTATGAGGAGTCTCCAGGTGATGTAGTCTGCTGGAAGACTCATTAGCATGTTATCTGCTTTTCAGTGGAAAGAAACAACAACAACAACAAAAAAAAGTTTTAACCGTGGGAAACAGAACATTACATTATTACATTGAAAGAGAAAGTATTTTATACCGGAAATTTATTTCCTAGAGGTCAAAAAATAAATACTGAAGAGAGAGTGAAATGAAGGATGTTTGCATATCAGCATTAGCAATTTGACTAAAATGTGATAAAATTTTACTTATTAAAATCTTGTAGTATTTTTAGTTATAGGGTAAGTATTCTTTTTTTTTTTGGGGGGGGGTGGTTATCCTTTAGTCCATTATGTTACAATGTCTATAGATACAAGACTATTCTGAATTAGGGGGATGTTAGATGCTCTCATATATAAAGCCCAGCATGTCAGTGGTTTCACAGAGAGATGTGCACTTCTTGTCTGTATAAGATTTCAGAGTTGATGCTTTAGCAGGTGGTTTTCTTTCATATTGGTTATTAAAAACAAGCAAACATAGGATCCCTTCAACTTGTGACTCTTATTTTCTGTGTATCCAGCTGCCAGGACTGACAGGGGTCATGAACTAGATGCAGAGGGACCCTAACCTCTGCTAAAGACCCTAGCCTGGAACAGTCATCCTTTGCCTCCAGTCATGATCTGCTGGCAAGGACTAATCACATAGCCTGATAAGGGTTTCTGTTGTCTATAGTTTCTATAGGTGCATACATCCCATATTCTGGAATAAACAACACAGTTTTTGTGGAATAACTAGCTGCCTGTACTATAGCAACCATTGTAAATTGAATTTGGTAATGAAAAGCCACTCAAAGGTACTTATTAGCAGTCCATCAGTGTGGTAGATACTACCAGGGAGGTGAGCTGGGTCCCTGAGGGTAAAAATGTCTTCAGGGAAAATATTTTTTAACATTTTAAATTAATGCCATGTACATGAATTCATTGATTAAATATTAATCATATTTTTAATTTCTATGCATACATTTAATGGAAAGAAATTTAGTAATCAATACCTCATCCACCCTGGTGTTTCAGTGTAAGCCGTGTGCCCATTTCCTATTTACTTAATACATCACAAAATGGAAATTTGATCACTTAAAGAGAATACAAGTTGAAAATACCATTTGCTTAATTTTCCTGTTGGAAAATATCCCCACTAATTCACATAAAGGAAGAAGAAGAGTCCCTTTATTCTAGTCCAATTGGAATATGGCCAACTGAAGCATACAATGAGTATTTTAGAAATGAAAGCAGATATAGTTAAAAACTTGGCAGGATTTTGATATCATTCTATCTTTCAGCCACAAGGATATTGCGAATTTTATCAAATGAAGCATTTACTGCTGGAAAGCCTGCTCCCTTTACCTCTGAAAAGTCTCCAGGTGATATGGTCTGCTAAAAGACTCATTAAAAACCAGAAACAATAGTCAAAGACTCACTGGAGGCTGGATGTGAAAGGAATGCTGGCTATTTCTGTCTTTTGTCCTGAAAATATATACCTTTACTAATTTGTTGGATCACCCAAAAACATGAAGATATATTTAACCAGTTTTTAAAGAGTTTACCTTCAGATAATGATCTATTCCTTACTTTTAGAGGATGGTTACTGCCATTGGTAGATACAGTAACACAGCTTGAGAGAGAATCTTTTTTAAAAAATACCCTAAATACAAAAGTCATTCGTGTGTGTGTGTGTGTGTGTGTGTGTGTGTGTGTTTATTGTCAGGAAAATGAATTGTGTTGCTATCTATAAAAAGGTGATGGTTTTTGCAACCTAGTATGCACAATAAAGGGCCATGCATAGATTTCACTATTCTGAGCACTGCTTAATGGTTTACAGTCGTTTCTGCCATGTCTGAAATGGTGTGCCCGCCAGTTTGGTCTAGCCAACTTGAACACAGGATTGGCACCCCCACATTAGGCTTTTTTAAAAAATATATTTAATGGATTTTTTACAGAGAAGAAGAGAGAGGGATAAAGAATGAGAGCATCGATCAGCTGCCTCTGGCACACTCCCTACCGCAACCAAGGTACATGCCCTTGACCAGAATCGAACCTGGGACCCTTCAGTCTGCAAGTCGATGCTCTATCCACTGAGCAAAACCAGTTAGGGCCCCACGTTAGGTTTTAATAGCTATAACCCCTGGGCATGACTGGGAGCTGCTGCCTATTTTGGAGAGAAGAAATCCTAAAGCGTCTTTAAATTTCAATAGAGGAAGGTATTTGTTTTGTCTTCATCTTCCTAACTAGCTATATAGGATATCTCTATGCAATTGCGATGAAGTCCCTAGGCTCATAGAGCTGAAATAATGTAGCAGAAGCATTAAAGGAACAGGTAGGTCTTAAAATTAAATAATATCTTGTGCCTTACCATGGCCTTCAAGATTCAATGTGATATGAACTACCAGTTGCCATTTAGTCACATCTCATGGCATGTTCCCCCAACTCACCAAATTCCACCTGCCTGGTGCTTATGGTTCTGAATATGTTCTCTTGTTACTGTTCTTTATATTGGCATGGGGGAGGCTTTCCAGCGGACTTAAATGAGAACATAATTTTTATTTCTCTTCTCTATTTTTCCTGTGTTGAATATTTACTACAAAAAAATGGTCTATGCATAAAACTGTGTTCTTTTAAATATTTTCACAGTTGCTTTCTAAAGTTGTATGTTTAAAAAATTGGTTTAGGGTGGGTCCTACTTCTATGTTTCAGTAGATTCCACTGTAATAATGTCAGTACATTGTTAAATGAAACATAGACTGAGAGGCAGATTGGTAAAAATGAATGGTGTGATAGCAACACTGAAACTTGGTACTACTGAGTACAAGATTTCAACTGTGAAGAAAGAAGCATGTGTTAAATTCCTAAATGATCTGCATCAAAATTATCGGTGTAAACCTGGTCAAAACTTATTGGCAAGAATAATTTATGGATGATGAATTCATTCCCCACATGTGGACTTTTTAACAAAGTTGGAAAAATACTTTTTACAAAGGAAATAAAATATCTAGAGCTTAAGAAAATATTACAAAGGAAAAAGGTACTACTGCTCACTAGATTTGCAATATCCCAGTCTCCAGCCAGCACAGAAGTGAAAGTTGTCACTGGAAATCTCAAAGGCTGCCTGCATACCACTCAATAAAGTATACTCACTAGTAGCATTATGTATGCTTACATTGAGAATAATATAAAAAAAGAAATTGAACTTATCCCAATGGAAACTTCAGAAGGATCTCTCTCCAAACTTTGTAGCATGCAGTTTAGGGAGTGATTCTTCTTATTAAGCAATTGCTTTTGTGTGCCACAAGGCAGCTGCTGCTTAAGGTCATTACTTATTCTGTGTCCCATTCATTTCTACTGCAAATACTTTCCCTGCAGGATATAAGTAATCAATTGGGATCCTGATGACTAAAATAGAAAGGTGAGTTTCTGATGGTCTCAACAAGCTACACTAGAGTTAAAGCACCCTTTAGCATATGATCACCCTATTGCTAAGAGAATCAAGGTAAATTTGTCAAGTCTAATAGAGAAAGAAAAATGCAGGGTGCCAAGAAAAGACATGTGCCTGGAATGATGCTCACTTTGTTTAGTCTCTGTTTAACACTTTGCTTGTGAAAGAATTCTTTCTTGACCTCCCTGTCACCTCCACCTGCTGCCCCATCCATTGGACACATTTATCTGACTTTTTTTTTCAGATATGACCAGTCATTATAATGTATTAAATTGTTATTTATTTTAGTCTAACTCAACTAGAATGTCAGCTCTGTGAGGATAGGGGCTGTGTCTCTGTAACTCATGGTGATATGTCAGTGTTTAAAATAGTGCCCACAACCAAAAAGACATGAATATGTGTGGAAAATGTAGACTAAGAAGAAATGTACTGCCCTCTTTTCTCATTGGAACCAAAGTAAGGAAATTTCTAGAGGCAATCTCAGAATATACAAAACGTTTTATTAATAATCTCTTCTAATGAAGAGAAATATCCATTTACAAGAGAATGATAAGTACAGTTTGAAAAGAAACAAAAATTGATATTAATTTGAGGTGTGACTAAAGATAAAAATTTTAGGAAATCTATGGTTACTTTGAATTATGAGTGCTGTATTTGTTAATAAAAATTATTGGATTATCTTTAATGTGCCTCACATTGTACTAAATTATAGGCATAAAAAAGATTAGTAGATATATGCCCTGCCCTGCAGAGGTTTACAGTATTGAGAGAGTGGAGAGTAACTTAAAAAATTTAATCAATAATGTATGTGCTCCACTATAAGCTAGTACAAGCTCTGTGGGGACAAGGAGGGAAGAGGCGATTTTAAGGTAAAACTTGGAGAAAGCTGTACTATTTATGATGAATCTTGAAATATAATAGGGCTTTTTCAGTTGGTTATACAAAAAGGCAAAAAGGTGAGAAAAATTTGTGTATGAAAGAGAACAAATTATGGTTTTGAATACCAGATTAGAGAATACATTTTTATCTTATTCTTTTGGTCATAGGAAGCTGCCAGTGAATTTTAAGCAAGAAAATATAATTTGAACAGGCTTGTGTTTAAAAACAATTTCATATGGCCAGAATGTGGCTAGTAGATTAAAGGGAGACAATGTGACAAGGTAGGAGGTTGATACTTCAGATGTTGAGTGTTTTATAAAGTTTGTTCAGTGGAACACTGGTTTTAGGGGGTGTCCATTGAGTGTGTGTGAAAAAGTATTGCATGATCAGATAAAGTTGAGAAGATAATAAGTTAAAGAAATCTAAAGAGGTTTATTATTTGTCTTATTATTATCAGTATCTAATCTAATAAAAGAGTAATATGCAAATTAACCCTCACTCCATTACACCTAAGCCATGTCCACCAGCCAAGCCACACCCATCAGCCTATCAGAGCCACATATGCAAATTAACCCACCCAAGATGGCGGCCGGCAGCCACGGAGCTAGAGGAAACAGGAGTCCAGCAATGGAGGAAACTGCCTGCCTAGGCCAGCTGTGGCCTCCACTCAAGACAGTACAGTTTCAATTATAGAAGATAAATAAGCCCCAGAAACCTGCTTCTAGCTTCATTGGGACCTTGGGTCAATGGGAGCTGTGGCCAGCCTGCAAACAGCCCTCAGCCCCTCACCCAGACTCTCCAGGCACCCTAGTAGGGACCCGAACCCTGAAGGGACTGTGGCCAGCCTGAAAATGGCCCTCAGCCCCTCTTCACCCAGGCTGGCCACACCCCCATGAGGTCAGGGTGCCCACTGGGGGGCTTAGCCAGCCTGAAAACAGCCATCAGCCCCTCACCCAAGCTGGCCAGGCACACCAGCAGGTGGACATCCCCCAAGGCATCCCAGACTGCAAAAGGGCACAGGCCAGGCTGAGGGACACCCCCCGAGTGCACAAATTTTTGTGCACTGGGCCCCTAGTTGTTATTATAATCATTATTACAGGAATTCTTAGAAAATTCAGTATGTTTATATGAATGATGAATCTCTCAGATGGGGGCATGTCTTGTAGAATTTTCTAAACATGATTGTCCATGGAACCATTGACTTTTTCTGTCACCTGCCACCCACCCAATCTTATGTGACATTCTTGAATTTTCACTAAGTCCAGTGCTTTGTGAGAATTTCTCAGCTAGTCTTTTATAGAAAATTGAGTGAATCTTTTAACAATTTTCCCAAACATTATTCATAGGTAATACCATTCTATATGTGTAAGAGAGAAGCTAACTTTATACACACAGTGAATGCTTTTGGACATTAGAGACCTGTTCTTTTATGGGACCCTGATTGAGAGGAACACACTTGGGAACACTCTTAAGTGGTAGAAATAACAACTTATGAGGACTTCAGCTAAGACTATAGCAATGTTAATAAAAACAGACTTTTATACACTTGAGTTAGTTTTTGTGTGTTTGTGTAAATGTGTGGCTTGTATTGAAAAATATTACAGGTTGTGTGTTTTTTCATTTTCTTTATTTTTAGATTTTATAATAATAAAAAACAAAATATATTTCCTGGATTTTTAAAAAAAGAAGACACAGCACACTTCCTTGTTGCTGTGACAACATGAATAGGGGAGAGGCTGGGTTGTTGCTGCCCAAAGTGGATACCTTAAGGAGGTGACCATTGCTCAAGGAATTCTCATCGTTTTACCTTCAGCTTTGGTTTGGAAATCAATTTTGTGTCACCCTGAAAGCTGAAGGATTAAAGTTTGGAGATATGGTGGAGGGGAGTCCACTCCAGTGAAACAATTCCTACAAGTCTAAATCATAAATTATTATACACAGAGAAACCCAATTTTGAAGCTGGCCATAGCACTTGCATTAATCAACTCATCATAGATTTCCTTAATTGAAGACATATATTAGAGTTTATCAGCATGATTGTTTTTTCCTCATAATTAAATACAATCAGAATTGACTTATGTTTAAAATCTTTTAGAAACATCCTATATACTAAAGAGGTAATATGCAAATTAACCCTCACACCCTCACAAGATGGCTGCTTACAAGCAGACTGGCAGGGGGGTTAGTGAGGGATGACCAAATGACAGAACAGCAGGCAGCATGGGGCAACCAGGCTGGTGGTGGGGGTAGTGAGGGACAACCAAACAGCAGGCTGCGTGGGGCAACCAGGCCGGCAGGGGAGTTAGTGCAGGATGTCCAAACGACTGAACAGCATGCTGTGTGGGACAACCAGGCTGGTGGGGGTGGCATGAGGGGTGACCAGGCTTGCGGGGGGAGGCAGTTGGGGGAGACCAGGCCAGCAGGAGGGGCAGTTAGGGGCAACCGGACTGGCAGGCAGGTGAGTGATTAGGAGCCAGTGGTCCAGGATTGTGAGAGGGATGTCCGACTGCCAGTTTACATTTAACACTTTGTAATCGGGCGATTTTCCCACCAAATCGCATTCTTCACTGTGTGGTAGCATTTGAAACACTTTCCTTTGTGCAGGGGTACATTACAAAACTTGCACATGTACCGTGTTTCACTGCGTAGTTTATGAACGGCACACACACGACAATGACGTAAAACATTTTTATTTTTACCGGTTCCAACTAGAGGTTCCAATGTATGTTTCCTCATGTCCATTGACAGTCTCCCTGGTGGATCCGATTTTAATTGTTTCCCGCAAAAAAAAATGTGTTAAACTGGCAGTCAAATATCCCCTAATGGGTCCCAGATTGGAGAGGGTTCAGGCTGGGCTGAGGGGGATCTCCCCTCCACTCCCGTGCATGAATTTCATGCACTGGGCCTTTATCTTGATATAAGGAATAAGCTTGTTCTATAAAAAATGAAGGATTATGTGTAACACACATAATCTGGGAATATACTTTTCATTAATACTGGTTGTTCTCTTTAATCAAATGAAAGACATTAGAAATAAAGATCACATTGAAAATTATGAGGAAACTAAACATTGAGAAAAAATGGTCCTAAAGATATTTTTAAATGTTGACAATTTAAGTGGTAGGTAAAGAAAACATGGACTTAAATTATTTAAACAGAATAATTAGTACTTATCTAATAACTGTGACTTGGGCATATGTTGAAACTCAAACATCATTAGAAATGTTTTTTTTTAATTAAGTGTTTTACTGAAAATATGAAAATATTCATAGTGGATGCCTAAAACTCATACGATTACCATTTTAAAGTATAATTTAAGGTCATTCATATTTTTATTTTAAGAGTGAAAGCTACTGAATAGTAAGCAAAACAATTTCATAAAAACTAGAGATAGATTCTTACTCTGGGAAACAAGAGAAAGAAATTTACATGCTGCTGTCCTTCAGAGATGTTAGAATTCTAAGCAACACAAAGACTGCAAGAGGCTTGCTTTTCACAGGTTGGCTGGTGGAAGATTCTCTTTTCCTTTAAACCACCTCTCTCCAGCTATTGTCTACAGCTTACTGGGCCGACAGGGATTCTCTTCATAATTGTCATCAATACCTGGAATGGGAAAGCCTGAGTTTGTAAAATGATTTGTATCTTTCAATTCTGTTCTTAACATCAGTTTAAAAAAATCTTTGTATATTAACTCTTCCCAGGAAACGAACATTACTTTTTTTTTTTTTTTTTGCTCAGTAATGCTTAGTTAATTCTCCCAAACAGCTCATTTTCCTTTTAATTGCTGTCACCAGGACATCAGAACTAATTAATTTGAGTGCAACAAGGCAGTTTCAGAATGTGTGTGTGTGTGTATGTGTGTGTTTGATGTAGTTTTATTTTTTGCAGTGAAAATTGAAATTAAAGCGAAAAAGACTGGTTGTACCTCTCCTTTACTGCTTTAAAAGGGGGAAGTCCATTTAATTTTAACCTGCAGAATTTACTCAAGTGAAAACTAAGGGTGGAAAACATGGCTGTTTTCCTCTGTGTCTGTACTTGTAAGCAAATTTTAGTCAGATAATTAGACTACAGTAATTATTCATCAAGAGGATGTTGTCATGTCTGTGGCTGCTGTAGAGATATTTATGTCAAAACAGTGTTACTTTCAACATTTTCTGAGAGTTAACCAAGTTTGAAGCAGGTGTACAAAACACAGAAATTTTGGGGACTGAATCTCTTTAAAATATTGCAAACAAAAGTACTTCTTAAAGGAAAAGAATGTTCTAATTAAGTGTTAATCGATCTCATATCTTAGCATTCTTATCATTGCTTCCATTTCCCTTCAGCCTTAATTTAGAAATTCAGTCTGATCATTAAAATATATGTGGCAGGATGATGATAATGAAAATAACACTAATAATAATACAATGAGGAAGATGGAAAATAAAAAGAATGGTTAACATTTATTAAATATTTGCTCTGTGCCAGGCATTCTGATGTTTTTTTTTTTAGACATAAACATTTGCTTTCATTTAAAAAAATGGACCAGACAGAATTTTTAAATGTTTTCCAAAAATCATATAACTCATAAGCAAGGGAGCTCCAATTGAAATCAAAATAACGTATTTTCCGGCGTATAAGAACAACCTTATATGTGACTCGGCATATAAGACAACCCCCAACTTCTGAGAATATTTTCCTGGGTTAAAAAGTCCAGACAGAGACTGTATGCAAGACAAAAAGGAGCCGACTTGAGACACTTGCAGTCTCTGTCTGGCTCCATTGAAGACCCCCTGACTTTTGAGAAGATTTTCCTGTGTTAAAAAGTTGTCTTATAAGCCGGAAAATACAGTAGTCCTTTTCAAGAATTCTCTCTATGACATTCAATTATATAATAAAATAGCTAGGATCAGGCCATTCTTCTCAGGAAGAATTGAGCAAAAATTGAGAAAACTAGCTGATTAGTCTCCAGTGTTTTCATCCCATATAATAAAAGAGAAACATCCAAATTAACCATCCCTCCACTACTCTCAAGCCATGCCTACCAGCCAATCAGGAGCAAGTATGCAAATTAACCCAACTAAGAAGGCAGTGGCCACAGAGCTGGAAACAGGAGGCTTGGGTTGCCCCGGCAATGGAGGAAGCCAAGCTTCCCACGTGCCCTGGCAGGCCCTTGGCTCTGCTCAAGGCTACAAAGTTTCAATTATAGAAGAGAAATAAATCCCAGATACCTGCTTCTAACTGGTTGTGGCCTCCGCTCAAGAAGGGACTGGGAGCCTGCGTTGCTCTGACAACCCAGGCTTCCAGCCATACCTGGGCTCTGCTCAAGGCTACAAAGTTTCAATTATAGGAGATAAGAAATCCTGGCGGGGGGCGAAGAGGCTGGCTAGGCACCCAACGGGACCTCCCTACCCTGAAGGGCTGTGGCCAGCATGAAAACGGCCCTCAGCCTCTCACCCAGGCTTGCCACGTCCCCATCGATTAAGGGTTCCTGCTGGGGGGGCTTGGCCAGCCTGCAAACAGCCATCAGCCCCTCACCCAGGCTGGACAGGAACCACAGTGGGGACCTCTAGACTGAAGGGGCTGTGGCCAGCCTGCAAACAGCCATCAGCACCTCACCCAGGCTGGCCAGGCACCCCAGCAAGAACCCCACCCTGATCCAGGACACCCTTCAGGGCAAACCAGCTGGCCCCCACCCATGCACCGGGCCTCTATCCTATATAATAAAAGGATAATATGCAAATTGACCCTAACAGCAGAATGACTGGGAATGACTGGTCACTATGACACACACTGACCACCAGGGGGCAGATACTCAATTCAGGAGCTACCCCCTGGTGGTCAGTGCGCTCCCACAGGGGGAGTTCTGCTCAGCCACAAGCCAGGCTGATGACTGCCAGCATAGTAGTGGTGGTGGGAGCCTCTCCCACCTCCTCAGCAGTGCAATGGATGTCTGACTGCTAGCTTATGCCCGATCCCCTGGGGAGTGGGCCTAAGCCAGCAAATGGATATCCCCTTAGGTGTCCCAGACTGTGAGAGGGCACAGGGTGGGCTGAGGGACCCCCCTGTGTGCACAAATTTTTTTGCTCTAATAAAAGAGAAACATGCAAATTGGTGTCGCTTCACTGTGCCCACCAGCCAATCAGATTGAGTATGCAAATTAACCCAACAAAGATGGTGGTTAATTTGCATATGCAGGAGCAGAGCAAAGACTGAAGACAGAGTAGAAGGAAGCCAAGCACTGCAGAAGGGAACAAAATGGCAGAGAAGGGAGGGAGCCGAGGCAGCCGATATGGGAGGGAGCGAGGCAGTGGAGAAGGGAGCAAAGCTTGCTTTGGAAGGCTTTCACTCCCTTTTCTGCTTTGCTCCAGCTGCAGGAAGTCCTATTCTTGCAGGATTAGGCCCAAGGAAGAGCTTTCTTGTAGGAATCTTCCTGCAACGGGCCTCTAGTCACAGAATGAAAAAAATATAAAAAAAATATTTAGCATCTTACCAAGGTCATGTTAATAGTTTACTCAATAGGTAAAAGTTTTAAAAACTAACCTTAGATGATCTACTTTTTTAACCAAGTACTATATTACTGTCTCCCACTGTGGCTTAGAGCAGCGATTTTCAACAGGTGTGCCACAAGAATATTTATAACATGCAATACCTTACTATTTAGTCATGGGAATTGACCTCTTTTTCCTTAGATTATCAAGTAAAAAAAAAATTCAAAATGAAAGCAGCTCAACAGAATAGCTATCTGATGTGAATGAATAAAAATTATACCTATTATTGCCCTAACCGGTTTGGCTCTGTGGATAGAGCGTCGGCCTGTGGACTCAAGGGTCCCGGGTTCGATTCCGGTCAAGGGCCTGTACCTTGGTTGTGGGCACATACCCAGTGGTAGGTGTGCAGGAGGCAACTGATCGATGTTTCTCTCTCATCGATGTTTCTAGCTCTCTATCCCTCTCCCTTCCTCTCTGTAAAAAAATCAGTAAAATATATTTTTTAAAAATTATACCTATTATTTTGTTCAGGTGGGTAAAAAAATATAATTTTGGGTGTACCGAAGAATTTTAGTAATGAGTTCATCTGTCCCATGTAAAAGCTTAAAAATCACTGGTTTAGAGTAACATTTGTGCAATTTGAGGACATGCTCCTGTCTGATCTCCTTCAAACCTTATTCTGCTGTTCCATTTTGTCTTTTTCACATGATTTCTTTTTCCAATTTAAGGTCCTAAATTGTTTTTCCCTGACTCAGTCTATCCCATTCAAACCTTCCTGATAAAACCCATACTTACTCACCAATATCTTGATTTTCAAAAAGGCCATCCCAGTCAGCATGCTTTGGACATTTCAAAAGTGGGCAAAACAAAAGATAACTAAAAATTAATAATAAGAGGAGGGATTATGTTCAAACAGTGCTGTGTGGTAACACTATATATATTTTTATTTTTTTAAATATATTTTACTAGGGGCCCGGTGCACAAAAATTTGTGCACTCGGGGTGGAAGGAGTCCCTCAGCCCGGCCTGTGCCCTCTCACAGTCTGGGACCCCTCAGTGGATGTCCTATGATGGCCCCAATCTGCCAGGCGCCTTTTGTGTGTGTGTGTGTCACTACTGGGGACCTGCCCCCAGCCGCATCTGAGGCTCGGAGCAGTCCTCCTGTGTGTGTCTACCTGCTGGGGACCTGCCCCCAGGCACACCGTGGAGGCTTGGAGCAGGCACCCCCTCTATGTTGATCTCTCAGACTCTTGCCCTCCCCAGCATGTTGTTCTCTTTTTTGAGCTGTGGCCAGGGCTGGGTGTGGCCTGCCTC
>PVJC01013216.1:0-38353 GCA_004026665.1 Murina feae
ATATATTAATGAATTGTATGTATATATATTTCTTCAGGAATATTTTATAATTTTTAATATAGTCTTGCAGATCTTTAGTCAAACTTATTCTTAAATATTATACATATTTTGATGCCAATGCAATTGGCATTTTGAAAATTTATTGTCTAATTGTTCATTGTTAATATATTTGTATATTTGACCTCGTAGATTTCTATGTTGCTAAATTTCCTATTTAGTTCCAATAAATAGCTTTATATGTCTCTTAAGCTTTAAGTTTATATATACAAATTCATGTCATATATAAACAAAGAAACTTTTACTTCTTTTTAAAAAAATTTTTATATTTTGTAATTCATCTTATTGCACTGGCTGGGAGAGCCAATAAAATGCTGAATAAAAGTGGTGAGAGCTGACATTGCATTGTTCCTAATATTACACAGGGTTCAATGAACTACTATTAAATATGATGGTCACTGTAGATTTCTCATAGCGGTCTTTTATCAGACATTTATTTCTTTGTTGAAAGATTTAAGAAATTATAAATGGGTATTTAATTTTGTCAAATGCCTTTTCTTCTTTTTAGAAGTGGACATATAATATTTTGTTATGATCTGCTGATTTGGTAAATGGTTTTTTGAATGTCAAATCAACCTTGCATTCCCGGGATAAACCTCACTTGATCATAATGCATTTATCCTTTTTATATAATGCTGGATTTGATTTGATAATATATTGATGAGTTCAGAAAAATCACTAGGTGATTCTCACAACATTTATCTTTCAATGTGTTAAACAAATAAGCAAATAAACAAAGGTATCATAGTTTCTAAAAATTCAACTCAGTCTGTAGTAGTTCTTTTCAGAACAGAATTTCCCATACTGTGTTCTGAGGAATTTTAGGGCTATGAGAAGTTCAATGGTAATCTGTGTATAGTGTTCTCTGATCAAATACTTTTGGGAAATGTTATGCCTGATTTTTCTTCTTAGAGCAATGCAGACACATTAACATATTAAAGATTCTGAGAAGTCCTGTTGAAAAATTTTATTGACTCAATGTTTCCCAAAATGAATTGATTGGTGGAACTTCTTCACAAATATTCACTAATATTGGAAACATGTGCTCTTTAGGTTCGTGGATTATCAGACTTCTTATGTGTTTTCCCTAAAGTTTTGGAAAAATACTATTCAGGAGGGGAAAAGAGAGTTTTTAGGTTTAGCAAATCAGTCAAAATCAAGGTTGCTGATATGGATTTTAAGCTGATAAAGTTTTCTTTTTCTTTTTTATTTTTGTAGAGCCAGCAATTAAATAGATAATTTAAACCTCTCCAGCAAATGATGAGTCTGAGTTAGACACTTTAAATATGCAAACAAGAAGGTGTTATAATAAAAGGGACTTTTTCCTTTAAACCTGATAGACCCAGATCCACATATTTATATTTTAAAGAAATATAATTCTGGAGGTATAATGCTAGCCCATAAAACCTTACCTTCAAAAGTATTTTATCTATTACTATATTTTTTAAAGATAATAACTCACATATAAATTTTATTAGTCATTTACTAGGGGCCTGGTGCACAAAAATTTGTGCACTTGGGGTGTCCCTTAGCCCCACCTGTGCCCTCTTGCAGTCTGGGACCCCTCAGGAGATGTGCACCTTCTGGCATGCCTGGCCAGCCTGGGTGAGGGGCTGATGGCTGTTTGCAGGCTTACCAACCCCCCAGTGTGGACCCTCACCCCATTGGGGTGTGCCCAGCCTGGGTGAGGGGCTGAGGGCTGTTTGCAGGCTTGCCAAGCCCCCCAGTGTAGACCCTCACCCCATTGGGGTGTGGCCAGCCTAGGTGAGGGGTTGAGGGCTGTTTTCAGGCTGCCCACAGTCCCTTCAGGTTTTGGGTCCCTACTGGGATACCTGGCCAGCCTGAGTGTGGGGCTGAGGGTCATTTTCAGGTTTTCAGGCTACCCACAGCTTCCATTGACCCAACGTCCCAGCAAGGCTGGCTGGAAGCAGGTTTCTGGGGTTTATTTATCTTCTATAATTGAAACTGTTGCTTTAAGCCGAGGCCTAGACAGGTAATGAAGCCTCCTGTTTGGTTCAGCTCCATGGCTTCTATAATTGCAACTATGTTGCCGTGAGCAGAGAGAGGTCCAGCCGGCCTAGGCAGACAGTTTACTCCTGGTGCAATGGAAGCCTCCTGTTTACTCTAGCTCTGTGACTGCCAGCCTCCATCTTGGCTGGGTTAATTTGCATACAGCTGCTCTGACTGGCTGGTGGGAGTGGCTTAGGCGTTCTGGAGAAATGGTCAATTTCAATATTACTCTTTTATTAGATAAGATGAAACCTTCTAAAAATATTTTGGAAGCATTTTTTCAACTCAAACACCTTTTTAAAATTAAATGACATCACATCTGCTTGTGCATGTTATTTTAGAAGGGAAATTAGAAACGCTTCCCCATCCCTTTGTAAAACATTCTCCCTAAAAGTAAGCACCTGGAAAATGTGGGTGATGAAACCCCCAAGCAGAGCACTGTGAAAGTTATTTAGATTCAAAATCCTCTCTCTGGGGGAATTGCTTCGGGTGTGACAAGAAGCATATCCCGAAATCCCAGGAGACTTCCAGGTTTCATGAAGGGTATTTCCCAGCTGCTGTGCAGGCTGAGAGCCTTCACTGTTAGCTTCACATCCTAACTCTGAGGTAGAGGTCAAGTTGATGCATAGTCATTCATTCATTCATTCAATCCATTCAAACTGATTTACTGAGTGCCAGTTCTATAACAGGCATGATTCCAGAGGTGTAGAATGCAGTGGTGGACAAAACCCAGTCCCTGCCTTCCTGGAGTTGAATCCAGTGGCTCCTAAACACTCTCTGGCTGCATCAGACTCACCCAGAAAGCTTAAAAAATGAATCACATTCCCGGGCTTCACAATTTCAGAGCCTGATTCACCACCAGAAGTAGTGTCTGGGAGCCTAGATTTTAAAAATCACTTCCCAAAAGCTTAGCCCAGTTTAGGAAACTCTGGTCTAATCCAAAGACCTCATTTTACAGACAAAGAAATTGAGGTCCAGAGAAAGTGTTTTTATCCTGGTCACAGAGTTAAACGGTGATAGAGCCAGTCTTAGACACCATAGTCCTGTCTTCCCAACTAGTGCCCTCCCTCCTTCTTATCCTCCAACAGAAGAGGCCAGGAGAAATGTTTTATCCTCTAATAATAGTTGCTGTTATTATTATCCTAACTAATAAAAGCATAATATTAAGATTAACCGTTTCTTTGGGATGCCTAAGCTATGCCCACCAGCCAATCAGAGTGACTGTATGCTAATTAGCCTAGCCAAGACGGCGGAGGCCGCAGCCCCGGTGTGCAGTTTCTCCGGGGCTGCAGCCTCTGCCATCTTGGGAGCCAGCGATGCCTTCCCAGGCGGAAGCCTCGGTCTGGGAAGCCATCAGGTGGCCAGGGACACAGGCAGGGAGGCCTGAAACATCCCTGCATGTGCCACGGCCACCCAATCGCTTCCCAGGCAGATGGCCCAGAGGGTCAGTGGGAGCTGTGGCCAGGCTGAGAACTGCCCTCAACCCCTCACCCAGGCTTGCCACACCCCCTGGGGTGAAGGTCCCCACTGGGGAGCTTGGCCAGCCTGCAAACAGACATTGGCCCCTCTCCCAGGCTGGCCAGGCACACCAGCAGGTGGACATCCCCAGAGGAGTCCCAGACTGTGAGAGGGCACAGGCAGGGCTGAGGGACCGTCCCTCCCCCTCCCCCAGTGCACAAATTTTTGTGCACCGGGCCCCTAGTCATATAAATAATAGCTATCATTTACTAAATATTTACTTTATCCCAACCATTGGTCTGAGCACTTTATATATGCTAACTCATTTAATCCTCAGGAACCTTAGGAGATTGGTGTGCTTACTAGTCTCACTTTATAGATGAGGAGGCTGAGGCTGGAGAGGTTAAATAGCTTGTTTAAGGTCACACTGCTGGCAAATGATGGAGCTGGAGAGTTTATGATTCTAGATTCACAAATTGTTGCCTGCTGCTGATCTGGGCAAGACCCTGGGCTGATCATTCTGCTGTTACTGACTTACATCAACAGGAGCCCTCAGTTCCTGGTCCTGTGCACATTCCAGGGACACCCACCATATCCACCAACATTCATATCAGAACTAGACTCATTTGTCACCAGCTACCATAGATTGGCTACCTAGTCAAGATTTTTATAGCAGTCAATGGAAGCATCTTATGAGACTCAATTGGCCATATGAAATTTATGATAGTGTTGTATATGTTTTTATTTTTTGTGTTGCACACTCTTTATACCAATGAAATTTATAATAGACTTATGTCTGTGTATCTATCTACCTACCATCTGTCTACCTATCTATGTTTTATCCAGAGATCCAGGTGTGAAGCATTTACCAGCACAACACTGCTGAGACATTTTTTTTCTTGCAAATTGACAAGGAGAAGAAATAATTATCTCACATAACAGAAGTCAAATGGTCTCTGGAGAGCAAGACTGACTTGGTTTGGGTGCAGAAGGTCTCCTGGGAGCTGATGAAGAGGAGGTCACTAATACACAGTTGAATGAATAGTAGTTTGTTTCTTAATAAAACAAAATGCACTTCATTCTGGGAGCTCAAAGATTTTGGCAACAATAGCTCATTCAAATATCTCCACAGGATAATAAGGTTGGAATTTTTGCTCTCATCTCTTCCTAAAGTGGAAGGACTGAGGTTGGCATCTCCTAAATTCTCCCTCATTCACTGCAATCAGCAGTAGCAGCTTCCCTGCTGGCCCACAAACATGCCAAAAGCACAATCCTGTGGCAGACCTTAGCACATGCTGTTCCCGTCACCTGGAACAGTCTACCCTTGATACTTGCATGAATCACATCCTTACTTCATTTAAATGTCACCTCCATGACCACCCAATCTAAAACATCACCTCCTCTTCCTCTCTTCCAGCTCTATCTTTTACCTTGGGTTATTTCCCTCCATAGTACCTGTCACTACCTGATAGTGTGTGTTTATTTCTTGTGTAACTCATGGCATGTAAGTTCCATCAGGGCAGAGATTTCTAGCTGCTTTTTTTTTTTAAATAAATTTTATTGATTTTTTTACAGAGAGGAAGGGAGAGAGATAGAGAGAAACATTGGTGAGAGAGAAACATTGATCAGCTGCCTCCCGCACACCCCCTACTGGGGATATGACTGCAACCAAGGTACATGCCTTTGACTGGAATTGAACCTGGGACCTTTCAGTCTGTAGGCTGACACTCTATCCACTGAGCCAGCCCTGTTAGGGCTATCTGGTTGTTGTTTTTTCCAGCCCGGAACTTCGAATAGCACTTGACACAGAGTAGGTGCTCAATAAATGTTGTTGAAAGAATAAGTGTATGAACTTGGCGCAGAGATTGTTTTTTGCTTCAAGGATTCTGAATCACTTCCAGCTTTTGACCACAACCATAGGCCAGAACCACATGAAGGTGTGAGAGGCTTATGTCTTATCTAAGAGTGGGCAGTGCCCTCCCTGGCTGTTGAAGCTGTTTCCCCAGGAGATGGGGCCCTGCTTTGCTGAGGGTTTAGTTTACCCCCAGAGGAAACCCACTGGGTGGACATCTTTTATGCTGGCATGTCATCCAAGTGTGTCCCTACTCCACTGTGTAGACAAATGAGTACTATCTGCTATCTATAATGTGCTGTCTTTGTTTAACTTTCAGGGATGGATGCCCCATGGCTTTGCTTTTGAATTCCACTTCTTTGACTTAGAGAGGATGACACAGCAGAAACAACAAAGACTGTTTAGAATTTAGTCTTCCCAATTGTTTGACCCAGTAAATAGATAAATAACGAGGGGGGGGGGAGGCGAGAGAAAGAAAAAGGGGACCCTGGCTGAGCCCTCCAGCTGTGGTTCCCAATGGGCCTGGCTGACAGGAGCCCAATTACTGTGGGGCTAGTGCACCTGTGAGGAGTTAATGAGCAGCATTCAGAGCGGCTGCTCCCACAGGGGCTCTGATTAGGACCCCGCAGAGGCAGCCCCGCCCCTGCTCCTGGCACATCCTAATGGCGGATTAATCTCAGCAGGTTGCATTTCAGGACGCTCCATCTCTATCTTAGGAGAAGAGGAGTTATAGGTGGGCTTTCCGCATGGTTTCCAGATATTGACACTGTTGCTGAGTGTACCACTAACAAGGCATAAATAAAAGTGAAGGCAGGTGCCCTGACCGGTTTGACTCAGTGGATAAAGCGCCAGCCTGCGGACTCAAGGGTCCCAGGTTCAATTCCCGTCAAAGGCATGTACCTTGGTTGCGGGCACATCCCCAGTTGGGAGTGTGCAGGAGGCAGCTGATCAATATTTCTCTCTCATTGATGTTTCTAACTCTCTATCCCTCTCTCTTCCTCTCTGTAAAAAATCAATAAAATATATTTTAAAAATATCAGAAACTGTTAACGAGCATGGCGCTCAATCCCCCCACTTTCCAAGTAGGGAGACTGAGACCCACAGAGGGTCTCTTAAGGGACACTGGGAAGAAAGTGGTTTCTTGGGGTAGGAGGAAACACTGGCCTGAGGGTCAGCGTGGTGTGGTTACATGGTTGGATGACTATGAAGGCTGAGGGACCTGATTCTGCTGTCACTGATGGCGCGGTCCTTCCTGCTCTTTATCTGTAACATGGGAGCAAGGGTAGTGGCTGTAGTCAGGGCTGGTGTGAAATCTAAATGTGCTAAGACATACAATGCGCTTAGGGAAACGTCTCGGCCAAGGCAGCCTTAAGCAAGCCTTAGGTTTTGTGATTACTATGGTCTGCTTTTCTAGGCCCCCTTCCATGGTCGCACTCTTAGGTAATGTCCCTTGAGGGTTAGAGTACCTACTTTCATGGAGACATGTCATGATCTTGGTACTTCCTAATCTAGGCAATAGCTTAGCAGCTATAAGGTCTAGAGGACAGGGCTGCCCTTGTGGATGCTCTCATTTAGAAGCTGGTCCTTCACCTCTGTTGTTTCTGAAGGAGACTCTGAGGACTGAGGGAGAGTGAATCACTTCCTTCATGAGGCAGGGACCTATGTCTGTTTGATTCACTGATGTTTTATTTGGCAAAGGCCAGGACAGTGCCTAGCACACAGCTCAGTCATATCTCTCCAATGAAGAAAAGCCACTTCTCAAGAAAGCATCTTGATTACCTCAGAATCTGTGTGTTCATTGGCTATAGAAGACAGCAAGCATGTCTTGGTTTTCCACAGGTTAAATATTTTTCCCACTGAGCTTACTGCTCTCCCAGCCCCCCCCCCTGGGGAAATCTCTGTTCTGGTCTTACCATTCCTCAGCCCAGATCCTTACATGGCTCCCCTTTGCTTTTAAAATCAAGTACAAATTCTCTCACCTTGGTAGTCAAGGCTTCAGATTTGCACTGGCCTAGTCCTCCAGACTCAAGCTTCATGTGCTTCCACAAGTGCTCTCGGTTGCATTGCAATGACATTGCTCAATGTTTTGCAGACTTTCCACTCAAACCTCCCTGACTCCATTCCTTTCTTCATGATGTTTCCCCTGTTTGGGACAATCTCCCCAACAAAACGATGTTCAAGAGGAATCTTGAAAGCTATAAGTGATTCTCAAGTATGCTGAAATCGCTGAGAGCTTTTAAGACCTAGCTTGAGCAGCATCCTATCTAATAAAAGAGTAATATGCAAATTAGGCATCACTCCGTCACAAATATGGTGCCCCCCTATAGCCACAAAATGATGACACCCAGTCTGGCTTAGCCCCGTCAGTGAAGTGGTCAGGCCTATTAGCCAGGCAGGTGACAGGGGAGGGGGGAACCCGAGGGGCGGAATAGGCCATCAAAGGGGGATCGGGGTCCCTGCCCAGGCCAGAGGCCTTCACCAGAGACCTCAGGCATGGGCAAGGACAGAGCTGGTAATCAGAGGGGGCAGGGGCAGAGCCAGTGATCGGAGGGGAATGAGGGTGCCCTACCCAAGCATAAGGCCTGGGCCAGAGGCCTGAGGCATGTGCAGGGGCAAGGCCGGAGATTGCAGAGCCAGCTATCAGAGGTGCAGGGGCAGAGCCTGTGATCACAGGGGTCTGGACACGGGCAGAGCTAGCAATACACGGGTCTGGGGGTCCCATGCTAATGCCTGCAGCCTTGGCCAGAGGTTATAGGCTGAGCAGGGTTGGAGCTTGGATTGGAAGAGTAGGGGTGAAACTGGTGATCTGAGTAAACTACAGAGGAAACACCTTTTCTGACTGCTCATTGGCTAAGCTCCCTATATGCCACTGGTAATATTCTTAGTAACTTGGGTAATAAGAATCCCTAAAGGCGATCTAGGGTTTTTCCACCACACTCCTGGAGAAAAAAAATGAAGCTCCACTGTGGAGGGCTAAGAAATGTCATATCTTGCTCTGGCCGGTTTGGTTCAGTGCATAATGCCACAGCCTGCTGACTACAGGGTGTGGGTTCAATTTTGACCAAGAGCATGTACCTAGTTTGCTGGCTGCTCCCTGGCTGGAGCCCAGGTCAGGGCATATGCAGGAGGCAACTGACCAAAGTGTTCCTCTCACTTTGATGTTTCTCTCTGTCTTTCCTTTCTCTTCCACATTCTCTAAAAATCAATGGAAACATATCCTCAGGTGAGGCTGAAAAAAAAAGAAAGAAAGAAATCTCATGTCCTATGAAAGACACGTCTTGAAAATGCTTAAAGAAAGTTGTCATTTTTTCATGGTGAGCGGACTGGAGTCCATGTTGATGAAAACACCTTGGTGGCTGTGGTGACTGGCAGTGGCTACAGCAGTGGGGCTGGTGGCTTCAGGGAGGCTAGAGTGTGGCTTAGGCCCACTCCCCAAGGGGAGCAGGGAGCAGGCCTAAGCCGTCAGTAGGACACCCCCTGAGGGCTCCCAGTATGTGAGAGGGGCCAGGCTTGGCTGAGGACCCTCCCACCCTCCCCCCCCACCCCCGTGCATGAATTTCATGCACCGGGCCCCTAGTTTTGTTTATAAAATCTCTAATTGAGATCCCTTCCTCCTCTTACCCTCTAGCATGTGTATCAGTAACCTTCCTTTGTTTTGCTCAACTTTTACAATTGTTTCTGTAACCCCTTCCTTCAATCCCACCCCTGTCTGAACAAAAAAGTTCTTGAAGGATAAGGACATGGTCCTACTTTTATTTCCTTTCCACCTCTGTGCACATGGTGCTTTCTCAGGAAATAAGGGAAATAACAGAACTGAAGAACTGCTGAATCAAGCAGTGATTCTGTAAACACAGGTGCTATCTCTCCAGTTTATGATTCTCATTTCTAATTGTTTCTGAGATGCATGGATCTTACAAGAGGAATTATTTTTGATGTCATCCACAAAAATGAATTTCAAGCATCACCGGCTGGACTGAGAAGCCAGTGCACCTGAAATGACTTTAAACATGTCACCATTCTTGCTGTCTGAATACTTGGAAGTTCAAAATGCTGCTGCTTGCAAGTTAATGTCACCAGGGCCATGCCTTGTGCATTGATCATTCAAATGGAAGTCACATGTGGTTTCCTCTCAGATCTCGGACGGCCAAGCATTAATTTCTCAAACCTGCCCAACCAACCTCTATTTAGGGGAAAATATATATTGGGTCATTTGCTTAATTTGGTTAGCTAATACGCATTTTAGAGTATCTGTACCATTGTTAAAGGGAGTTCCTGTCTTATGGCTCAAGGTTGCCTCCTTGAACTTGTGAAATAAACTAGTTCATTAGCATATCTAGTTCATTAGCGTATCCTCCCATGCCTTTAGGTGTAGCTATTTCTAGACATGTTTTCAGGATGCTTTTGGGAAACCTATGTTTAATGGATTTTTTTTTTTTTTTTTGGTATGGTATGGAGACTGAGTCTCGACAATGACTTGAAAAAACAATAAAATCTATTTTATATCAGCTAAATGTCTCTAATTGGGTCTTGAAGGCCAAAGAAATCTGTTCAAGATAGCTGGGCTTGGGTAGCCCCAAACCAACTAACTCAAATGAGATAATTTTCCTCCCATTCCTACCTCCAAAACTTGACTTGCTTATTTAGTAAAGAGGAGGATTGGTACAAGCACTCAGGACTCCATTCTTTCGCCGCCTGGTACAATATGCTGAACTCTGTCCCGGGCCCGTCTGCAGCACCCTTGCTGGGAAAAAGTCAAGCCATGTCCTCAATATGTCTCCTCTTTCTTGGGATACAATGCAATTCAGCAGTGCTGGGTGCCCAGGCAGCAGGAAGCATCCTAGCTTTGAAGCAAGCAATTCCTAGCCCTTCTAACCCTCCGACAAGGTGCAGGGGTCAATTCAGGACAGCTCTCACATGAGGTGATCAAAGAACCAGAGAAATATGAATAGTTATGGAGGAATCAGTGTAGGAGTATGAGTGTATGTGTGTGTGTGTATATAAAGGAGCACATAGCTGTACTATGAATAGGTTTCATGTTTCTTCTCTTTCTAAATGCTTTGTTAAGGCTGGGCTAGCATTCAACAAATGATAAAATTATGTAATGATTCCAAAAAATTTTTCAAATTAAAAAAGTAAAAAAGTAAAATAATACTGTACATTACAACTTTATCACAATATACTCAGTAAACTTTGTTACAGAACTGCTTAAAATTTTTCTATTTTATATAAAGTACTGCACTTTAGATGTGACAAATTTATCGTCCTTGTAACAGGATGCCAAGTTTCTGACTTGACTATTGTGAAATATAAATGAATGTAAAATCATTTAGTTTAAATAAGAAAGGGTAATTCATGCTATCTTGAGGCTGTTAGGATTATTCAGGAAAGCCCATCCTGGTATTTTTTGGCCTTTGGAATCCTAACTTGTAAATGCTGGCCTCTTATGTGACAAAAAGAAAAGGCAAACAGTAGACCCTTGAATGTATCTTCTTTTCTAAGCATATAAAACATGACTACGAACTTACCCTCGGATTTCTCACACCTTCCTTCCCGAGAGGACTGTTGGCTGCTTCAACTACTAGAGTCCGTTTCATGTAACAGGCTTCCCTGGTACTGTAGGTCCTAGAAGTTATCGTCCTCACTTGCCTGTTTTTGTTTTGTTTTGTTTTGTTTTTAAATCCTTTAATGGATATTTTTCCATTGACTTTTAGGGAAAGTGGAAGAGAGAGGGAAAGGCAGAGAGAAACATCAATGTGAGAGAAACACATCAATTGGTTGCCTCCTGCATGAGCCCTGACCAGGGCCTGGGCTGAGGAAGAGCCTGCAATCAAGGTACATGCCCTTGACCGGAGTCAAACTTGGGATCCTTTGGTCTACAGGCTGATTCTCTATTCACTGAGCCAAACCAGCTAGGGCCACACTTGACTTTTTGTTTATACATCTGTCAAAAAGGACACTCTAGTGAAATTAAAGTCCTCCAGGAAACCATGAGTTCAATTCCCAATCCCGTCCCCCCCCCCCCGCCCCCCGCCCCGCCGTGAAGCAGCATTTTGCCTTTTGTTGATGCTACCATCTCTGTAGGATCTTCTGAGACCTATGAAAGAGACTCTAGAGCTATGTTTATCAGTTTTCCTTGGAAGCTACTGACCATCAGTGTGAGACTCAGAGCTGGAGATTTAGGACGCCTCTGTCGATGGCCTCTGTCTTTGGGGAGATGGGTTCTCAAACTGAGGAGCCACAGCCCCAGGAAAGGTATTCAGGTAAGACTCAGAGTGTGGATGTGAATGAAAATAGAGAACACGAACTTTTCAGTTCAAATTCTGAGAACACTGAAAATGTTTTAGTTCTTCATCGTTTTAAAGACGAAGTCAGGGCAGCCAGGAAGCGAGGTGACCATTCAGTCACACGGTAACTTAGTGGCATAGTCTGATCAGTACCCCGTTCTCTGAACACAGTTGAAGAATGGCTCCTGGGGATCAAAGCTGATCATATCTTAATCATAGAAGCATCTCACTTATTCTTTTGCCTTTATGGATTGCTAATGGTAGGTTCCCCTGTGGTTTGATTTACAGGTTGTGGTTTCCCCTTGCTGCCCCTGGCTGGAAAGATTTGGCATCTGTGGTCTGGTATCTAAGGTGGGAAGCCAACAGGGCCCTCTCCATCAGATGTAAAAGCTGGAGGTGTACTAATTCATGAACATAACACAGTTGCTTCCATCTCTAAGCCTTAGCTGGCATGTTGCTTTGAGTCTCTTTGCCAAAATCAAAGCACCAATCTGGTTTACTTTGCAAGTATCTTGAAAAGGAAAATGTTTGAGCACCCCTCTCCTGCCCCTACCCCCATGTGCTGAGTGTAATGATCCAGGGAGAATCAATTGGACACTGCATTTTAAAGATAAGGATTGGGATTTTACTTCTGGGTAACCTGGTGACCCCAATCAATCTCTGTCTTACAAACCCTCTGAAGATTTGATGCTCCAGTCTGCAATTAAGTTCCAGCCTCCAAGAATGGCAACAGATGTTGCAATCCAAACACCTTTATTAACTATTTATCTTCAGATGTGTATCAAGGATCTCTTGGCCAATAGAAACAGTGGACGGCTCCTTAAATGGAAAAAAAAAATCACACTCTTTCATCTTTAAGCTATTTTACTCTGTAATCCCTTTGAGGAGATAACACAGGATATGTTAAGAAGGTAGGCAACAACATTTAATTGCTTTAAAAATTTGCCTTTTTCTAAAGGTAGTTGTCACCAATCCAGTGAAAATATTGCCATTAAATTGTGTAGCCCAATTATACAAAGGTGGCATTTAGGGCAAAGAGAAAACATACTCAAAGTAAAGATTTCAATATTTGGTTTCTCTTTTTCTTCTTACACCTTGCTGATTATACAGGGTGGGGCAAAATTAAGTCTACGGCGGTTCGTATTGGAAAATAATACAATAACTTATAAGAATACAAGAATAAACTCTGTTTCATCTACTTACAACTGTAGACCTACTTTGCCCCGCCCTATATTTCATTTGCCAGACTTTGGACCTGTTTGAACCGTGGCTCCAACACCATAGGCATTATCCTTGCCACCCACCTGCTTTACAAGAATGTCATGAGGATTATAAATGACAGCGGAGGACTTTCAACGCTAGGACTGAGGTGCAAGGCCAACATGTTTTAAGCAGCACTCTGCATCATCCTTTGTTTTTCAATTCATCAAGGCTTTGCTCTGTAACCAACTTCTTGCCTAGAGTGTATTGAGGTTATTCCAGGAGGAAAACATACCATTGTGGACTCAAGGAGGCTTACTCTCTCTGGATTTAACTCTCTGGCTGCACTGGCTAGATCCCTCTCACACAGGCGGGCTGAGTGGGCAGTCCTTCTCTTCAAGGGCAAGGTGACTCCACAGGGAGGCTAATGCTTAAGCTTCTCATCAGTCCTGGCCCCTTCCACAGTGTTCTCATGGCCATTTGTCTTCGTAAAATTTGCAGAAATCAGATATTTTCACCATCCTTGGCTAAGAATGCAGTTTCCACCGCCATCGTACCCGAGGGTTGTTGAGTGACATTAAAGTTGGTCCCAGAACAATCGTGAACTCCAGCCAAGAGGACCTTGAGTTGGGGTTACCTTAATTTGGGATATATTTATGTGATTTGTTGTCTCTCCTGTGTAATGAAGTTATTTCTAGCCTTTCTGATGTAACAGTGACTTTCAGGAATGCACCGCCACCTGCCAACTCACCTGCTATCATGACACAGAGCTGCATATTGAAGGTCCCCCTCAAGAGTCGCTGGGGAATGGAGGGGAAGTAAGGTTTATCAGATCGGGAGCTAAGGGCCAAAATGCTTCTAATCGTCATGGGTATACAGTTGTAAATGGAAGCTTCCATGTCAAGGATGCCGGGTAAAAGCAAAGCCAGGATTATGCTTGATAAGGCATCACTTTTAATTATAAATATACCACGTGGTTTTCCTTTTAAAATGAGGAAATCATGTCAGCAATGATATAGGCGAAAAACACAAAGGCTGAGCTCCCGGGAACAGTGCTGGGAAGTGACTGGGGTGGGGGCTGTGGGCTCTGAGCCCTCAGACAAGTTATCATCTTCTGTCTCCACTACCACACCTACCTCAGAGCAGACAGCAATGAGACGACACTCCTGTGATACTTTGGAGGCACACGGTAAAGGGCAGCTTCCACTGCCGTGAATGCAATTTTATTAAACACTGAAAAGTTCCATGAGGCTGATAAGTAGGGCTGTGATGAGGGGGGACCAGGAAATCAGGTGGGAAGGGCTGATTGAGGACTGGCAATGAGGAGCCTTGGATGCCAGGCTAAGGGACAAAGTATCAGCACAGCTACCCAGAGAGCTTATTGAATACGAAGCTCCCCGAGCACCTATTCTGGGATGGGGTCCAGGAACTGAGTTTAGCAAGAGTGATCTCCTTAGCTGGTGCTGCTTAAGAAATGTCTTCTTATTTTTTTAAACTGGGACTTGATTGACTCATTTGCAAGAGCCACAATAATTCTTCATGCTCCCAGTTCTCCTTTATGCAAAGTCAGCAAAGGCAAAGCAGGAGATGGGGCTGAGAGTGATGATGGGAGAAAGCAAGTAGCCCAGGATTGAAGGAATGTTCTGGGGACCTCTGAGAAGCCAGCTTTTCCCAGGGGAGGCAAAACATTCTCAACTTGCCTCCTCTTATACCCATAAGTCACTGTGGGCCCTTGGGTGATTCTTGCCTCCTCTCTGAGCTGCAACTTCTTCCTCTGTTTAAAAAAAAAAAGTCTAGAGAGCCGAGTTGGGTAAACTCTAAAGTCCCTTCCAGCTCCAAGTTTATCTGTTTATCAAACAGCCTAATCTTTGCAAAAGCACTTGCAAAGGCTACAGCCTGGAGACAGTCTTTGCAAACTTTGCTGTCAGACTCAAGGCTTTGGGGTTATGCAAAGGGCACCAAATACCCCTGCCATCAAGATAAGAGCCTTTCTCCCTGGCGGTTCACATGCACTTCTGCAGGCTCCATCCTTGTCTGATTTAACCCTTATCTCGCTGCAACTTTGGTGGGCGGGACACAGAGGCAGGTAGACACTGTCAGTCACCCGGCTGACTTCCTGCGACAGGACAGTGCTTGAGCCTTCGGTGATGGAAGGAAGTGAATTGGACCTTGTGCCCTCCGATGGGAAGCCTGGTGGTTCTGTGGTGTAAAAGCAAAGAAATGAAGTGCCGTTGATTCTGGATAAGCCACATATGCACTCCTGGCCTCAGTTTCTTCATCTCAAAGATTTTTCGTTCCCTGGAGGATATTTTTCATCTTTATTGCTATCAAAATCGGTCTTTAGATTTGATAATTTGACATCCCAATGGCATAACTTTTACTAAATCCCTTTTGTTCCCTCACCATATTGTAGAATGGCCTGACTTTTTAGAATTAGATTAGAAAAGAATAGTGCATCCCAAACAAAAAGCTGCCTTTCTACTCACCTTATCTCTATTAAAGACACCTTTACATTCTGAGGCAAATAGTGGTAATAGTGACCTGACGAAGGGCCTCTCTCCCAGCCGTTCACAAACACCTCAGCACACACAGTCCGAGCTCCCTGGCTTGTCTGAGCTGACCTTCATTACCTCATTAAGTTCTGAATGTTGTGTGTTTGTGTAATTTCCATCTAAAGATTCCCAATGATCTACTGATATGTTTTCTAAAGGAAGAGAGGGAAAATGGTAAGTCTGTAATCACCCGCTAAAGTACTTTCTCATTTGCAGATCAAGGAGAAAATCATTTGTGATGTGAAAATGTAAAATCTCAGGGGGAGGTGGGGAAGGAGAGTGTCAGTGGTCAGTAGCTCATGAGGTCATGATTGACTAAGGAAGGAAAGCTAAAGGATCACATTTTTGTGAAAAAGGCTGAAGGAGGTATGCTGGGGAGGAGTTAGTTCTTGAACTCAGAGGGCTCCTGTCTGGCTAGTCTCCTGCCTCCTGCAGAGCTGGCTCAGACACCAGGATGCCTTACACTGTTGTTTCCCCTGGAGGCCTCCTGTGGACCCTCCTTCGCCCATGACCTGAGGAAAGCATTGGTCTTCCCACAGAACAGCCAGATTTACCTTCCTTCTCCATAGCTTTTTGCTCTCTGGGCTTCTGAGCCTGTGGTCTGGGCTGGGGGCTTTTGGGAGACACTCCCACCCAACCCCCGGCCCCCACTACCATGAAGCAGAGTTTCAGAGGGTATGGGATCTGCTCTGAGTGAGGTCCTGAACACATCTTCCAATTCTTCCACTTAGGACGCCCTGTGTCCTCAACAGACTCACCCTTCTCATGCCAGTCCATGGGAGGCTCCCTGAATCCCCTTCACCACTGAGGCGCACAGAGGTGGGGCGGGAGGCTGCCTGCCAGAAGTGGCTGAGAAGCTGGGTAGCTGAGAAGCTGGGTAACCTGAAGTAGTCTCATCCAAGTATCAACGTGCAGTTTCTGTTTGACTGCAGTAAAGATCTTGTGACAAATATTTAGTGAGGCCTCCTTAAGTATGCTCCACAGCATAAAGAGAAGAAAAAAATGTGGTTTGTCCCAGGGCAGTCAAGGGCTACTGTGGTAGACACACAGGCCGACAGCAATGGGTACTTCTCTGCCGCGAGCCTAGAGGCTTGCTTACCAGTGGCCCAAGACTCCCAAGACAAGGTAGTGGGGAGGAGAAGAGGGAGGCAGAGGCCAGCCTGAGGATATTGTAAAGCAAGGGGCTACTCCTGCCCTGCCCACAGACCAGCTCCTCCAGGGCATAGAATTCTCAAGGGAGTCTGTCCTCTGGACCCAGGCCTTTGCTTCCAGCTTCCACCATGGACCTTCTTCACACAGCAACAAGTAAGCACTGGCTCGCCCTTTTTGCTGGCCTCATTTATTTTATTTTATTTTATTTATTTATTTTTTAATATATTTTATTGATTTTTTTACAGAGAGGAAGGGAGAGAGATAGAGAGTTAGAAACATCGATGAGAGAGAAACATCGATCAGCCGCCTCCTGCACACTCCCCACTGGGGATGCGCTGGCAACCAAGGTACATGCCCTTGATCAGAATCGAACCCGGGACCTTTCAGTCTGCAGGCCAACGCTCTATCCACTGAGCCAAACCAGTCAGGGCTGGCCTCATTTCTTTTAAATCAGACCAAAGTTTGGGTCCTCTTGACTGCCTATTTCTTTTGCTTTGCATATCCGCTGATGATCTATGTTTTTTATTTGTTTGTTTTTTTGCTCAATATCTCCTATTCTCTCTTGCTCCACTTGAAGATTCCCAATGATCTACTGATATGTGTTCTAGAACCAACCCCTAGGCCCTAGGCCCCCCTCCCAGGTATGCTGTTGCCCTCTTTAGACCACATTGGGCTTCTGGCAGCTCAGCAAAACATCTTCTCCAGAAGCCCACCTTTACACCAACTAGCTGTTGCTTCTTCATGTCTGACCAGCCCCTGCCTGGGGATGTTCTGGTCATGGCCACAAAATTTCAGGAGATCCTCACTGCAACCTTTGGTTATTGCAACATCCTCCTGACAGGTATAGTTCTCCAGGCTCACCATCCTCCATTCCATCAACAAGGAAGAGGGTTGATGACTAGGATTGCTTAACCTGGAGAAGGATGATCTTTCGTGAATGGAAGGTGACCAGATGGCTGAAGTGCTTCTGTGTAGCTGAGGGGTTACACTTGTTCTCTAAGACCCCAGTGAGCTCCAGGGAACTAGGGCTGAAGGATGGAAGCACCAGGAGGCTGAGCCTGCCTCCATAGTAGGAAAACATTCTTAAAGAGCTCTCCCAAAATGGGAGGCGCTGCCTTGTACCTCAGTAAGTAATGAATGTAGCTAACAGGCTCAGTGGACAGTCAACCACTGGAGAGATTGGGAGAGTTTTAAAGGCCCTTTTTGACTCAGTTGCCAATTGCTACATAATAAACCATCCCACTTCGTCTTTTAAGACAACAGGGATTCATTATTCCTCATGATTCCATGGGTTGGTTGACATCAGCTGGGCAGTTCTGCTGATCTCGCCCTGAGTCAGTTATGGGACTGAGGTCCTTTGATAGCTCCATAGGAACTGGAGGATCTAAGGTACCTCATTGATCTCCAAGGGCTGTAGAATTGGCCCTCAGCTGGGCCTTCTCTCTGTGTCATCTCTTACCATTCAGTCATCTAGCTCAGGTTTTCATACATGATGTGGGGAATGTTGCAAGAAAACAGAAGAAGCTGCAAGCCTGGGAAATAGAGCACATTCTTTATCACTTCTGCCACATTCTATTGGTCAAAACAAAGCCATCCCAGGTTCAAGGAGATGAGAGAATAGACATCAAAATAGATATTTGATGGAAGGAACTTCAATGTAGTTGTGATCATACTTAATCTAACACATTTCCTTAATTACCTCTGATTTTTTAATTTAAGGGATATTCTGGTTTATCCCTTAAATTCCATTAGCCCCTGGTAAGGTCATGTGGTACATCTCTATACCTATAAAAAAGGACTCTCTTTGGACACTGGTTGCCTACTAATATCCATCCCTGATTTTTTGCGGGGGAAGGGGGTGCCTACTCCATCTCTACACAGTCTCATGCTTTAGGGGAAACTGGCTTCACAGCTGCTTTGCTAGCAGGCTGATGAGTCTAATGGATCTCAAACTGGCCTGCAAATCAAGGTCTACACTAGTGAAGGCATTGTCCTGCCCACAGAGATTGGTCAGGAAAGGCATATAGTCTAATGCAAGCCAACAAGACTTTCTAGGAAGCTTTCTAGGAACTTCTGGGAAAGATTCCTCTTTATTAAGAAGGAAGTACTGGAAAGGATAGCTTCTCTTCTTCCATTGTAGGCAGAAGTGAGACCTGGCCACTATCTTGTTACCAAACTAAGGGTGCAACTGTCACAGAAAGGAGGCAAAGCCCAGAGAATTGCAGAGAAGGGGAGTGGGCATCTAGGTCATCACATACTTGATCCCTGGCCTCTACCTCTGGGCTTGTTTCAGGTCCATAAGCCAACAACTCCTCTTTACTGGGTAAGCCAGCTTGAGTGGGATTTTCTATTTCTTGCAGTTGGATATATTGTAACTGACCTGGGACCTGAAATTGTTACATGACAAGTCTAGTCAGTCTATAGGTATGTTACAAATCAGATATTAGCTTTTAAAGAGATCAATAGTTAATGTATCTTTACCTTACTTTTCTAGAAAGTGACAAAACAGAAGATTCGTTATGTCAGAATAGAACTAGAAATACCCTTGGACATTAGCTGTTCAACCACCTCTCTCAACAGATAGAGAACCTGAGGCCCAGCTACCTCAGCAGAAAGGACTCAGATGTCCCAGCTGCCAGGCCAACATGCTCACCACAACTCTCCATGTGCCCAGCTGCCCTTCACAACAGTACAGTCATTCACACAGCCAGAAGCATAGGGACCCCTCTGCTATTTATACTTTGTCAACCTCTAAACAACTGCTATGGAAATCTGCTTGGCAGTTTCTTAAAAAATCAAATATGCCTCTACCCTAGGACCCACCAGTTTCACTCTTGGGCATTTACTCCTAAAGGAGTGAAATCATGTTCACACAATGACTCCAGCAGGAATGATCATTGTAATTTATATTCCTAATAGATAAGAACTAGATGCATCCCAATGGAATTCTACTCAGAAGGAAAAAAAAGGAGAATCTTAAAAGCATACTGAGTGAAGGAAGTGAGACACAAGAGAGAACCCGTAGTATGATTGTTTATATAAAGTTCTACAACAGCAAATCTGATCTGCTGAAGAAAAAAAATCAGATCAGCAGTTGCTTTGTGTTGTGTGTATATGGAGGTGCATTGACCAGGAAGGGGCATGAGAGAAATGTTGGGATGATAGAAATGTTCTGTGTCTTGATGGTGGTACAGGGCGTATGGGTGTATTCATTTGTCAAGTGCTGTGTCCTGGAATCCAGAACTTGGGAGCATGGCTGTCTGTTCCCACTTGTGCTAATGGCTGAGGTCAGCCAGCTTCCCATATTCTCTGCCAGTGCCTTGCTGTCAGGCTGGGCACAGCCACAGCTGCCGTAATGAGCAGGTTGGAAGAGCCATTTCCTCTCGGCCTTGCAACCACATCACAGGGTCGGCCATACCCTCTGGCTGGCTTCCCCTGCCACTGGCTGCCTCATGGAACCCACCAAAGAACCTTCCCTTTCCTCACTCTCAGGTACCCTTCTGGAACCTTCCTGAGCCCAGGCTGCGTTGACATTGCTAGAGCCCCATTGAGTAATTAATTCTGGTTTTCGGACATTTTAGGGCTGCTCAGAATTCTGAGACATTGCAGCAATTCTTTCTTTAACTTTTTTTTTTTTTTTGAAACCACCATTTGTATTTCCTTCATATTTCCTGGCTAATTGTCAAATCAGGGTCTCTCCAGATACCAACATCTGGTACTAAATTGCAAGTCTGGATAATCTTCCAAGATGATGTTTTCTAAAAGCTAGGGAACTTCTTTTGCTCACATTATTCATCTGTTCAAAACATTCTTTCAGTGATTTCTCTACTGAAATATATCTTTCAACGTGTCCAGCTCTCTTTTATTTAAGATAGGCCTACCACTGCATCGGGCTCCATGCTGCTGGAGGACATGGGGTCTGTTGTTTTGTTGTTCTCTCTTACTTTTCTTTTTTGAAAAATCAATAAATTACAAGTAAAGCCTTCATGAAAAACTAGTGACTGAATAAACGAGCTTAGCTTTTCCCTTATTATGATGTTTATATTTTCACTGCAAAATGAAATCTCTAAGACCAGACATATGGCACCCAGATGAAGTCTGGTTGTCTGAATCTGAAGCTAGAGGTGGTTTTAGATATTTCACACATACAGTGTGTGTCGCCCAGATGGGAATATGTGCCTGGGATGGGGAGGACGCCAATCCCAAGCTTGTTTCCTTTTGCTTCTCCTATAATTGTAGAAGTTGCCATTCCTTTTCTGTGGAATCAGGAGGTGAGGATGTCAGGGCACACACCTAGCCTGGAGTGGAAAGGAAAGCATGTGGTGGAGAGTCAGGAGACCTGCTTCTGGTCCCAGTGTCATCACTAACTCATAGATGGGTCACTGCCCTCCTCTAGACCTTCTGCCAACTTGGGCCTTAGAATGGATCACCTGGTTTCAACCTCAATGTCTTTTATGGGCCAGTTGAAGGGAGGTGGGGTGCTGGTGGGAGAAGGGGGAAGGAATGTCTCAGGGAATGGGTTCCTGGCCACCTCTTACTTCTACCTCAACCAAAGCCAGTACTCTTTGATTTGGTTTATATCTTGTGTTTCCATGTAAACCTGAGCAAAATAGCAACAATAACAACCACCACCACCTCCTTTTGGGGCATGTCTAGTACTAGATAATTGCCTCGAGGCTGGCTCCCTTCTCCGCGTCCTGCACGGGGAAGGAGAGCATGAACTGGTTCTTTTCCTTGGAGGTGCTTGGGGACTGAGAAAATGAAAGACAGACACAGAATTAGGAAAAAGCTGGGTCTGGGTGGGCTTCTACCTCTTCTGGCGGAGAGGCAGAGAGCACCAAACCAAAGCAGCGTGTTTATTTTATAGTCCAAGATCCCCAAGAAGTCAGGTTTCACCCAAAACATTAGATAAGGAAGGTATTCCCGGTGCTTGACTGGATTTACATAATAAAAACCCATCCCTGGCGCCTAGGCTTTGAAAACTTGAGCTGAAAGGCATTCTCACCTTTTGGCTAGAAATGCCTCCAAGGAAGGGCTGTGCCCAGGCCTTGAGTTTCAGTCAACAAGACTCAAAAGAGAGCCTGGGCGCCTTCCCCAGCAGGAGGTCTCCTACAGATGATCTAAGTGGCCCGCTCCGGGGAGGATGACATGGGAGGGTTCCTTGCTCCTTCCTGGAGCTGAGCCATAGGCGATAACCCACCCAATGGCCAGTGACTCTCAGAAGGGGCTCCATCACCAACCCTAAGACCAGTCATGGAGGAGTCACGTGTTCGGTGCTAATTTGGCATGTACTCTCTCTGATAAGTGTCCCTTCCTTCCTTCCTTCCTTCCTTCCTTCCTTCCTTCCTTCCTTCCTTCCTTCCTTCCTTCCCTCCCTCCCTCCCTCCCTCCCTTTCTATCTTTCTTCCTGAATACTTCTTGAATGCTGTTTCACCTGCATGCTACAGGCTTTCCAGCAGCAATAAATCCACTTGACACTTTGAGTTGTTTTAAAGTGAATTTGGAAGGTGAATGTGCCTAGCTTTCTGTCTAGACGCAACTTCAGTGTGCAGATGGGGGTGGGCCTGCCTGGGATTCTCACACGAGCCCACCAGGGCCCACTTGTGGCTTCATAAATCTATGGGGAGCCAGATTCGACTGCCCACAGGAGGGTTTTCAAGCCTCCAAGGCTGCCAGCTGTTCGGAAAGGCCTTCTGCCAGGCATGTGAAGTCCTGAATCAGCAAAAATTGGGTGCCTTTAGAAGAGACTGAGAGAAATGTAAATTTAAAAACACAGCACCAGCCCAGCACAAAACAAATGTTGAACAAAAGGTTAATTCCGCAGATAAACAGCTCTAGGTGGCGCTTGACTGAGAGTCTGGTTCCCATTTCGTTCTGCCGTTCTGCCAGATGTAGCCCTTTATTGATACATCCTGCTGAAGCTGAGATGAAACACAAACTAGAAAGCTGCCAGGATCGCTGGCAACATGACGCGGCAACGTGCAGGGGCAGAGAAATCTCTGAACGCGGCCTACGTGGGGCTGTGCGTTCCCAGAGAGAGCCGCAGGGGCAGGGGCCCCATGTATGCTGTTTATGCCTCATGAGATTCTTTTTTTTTTTTTTTTTTAAACAAAAAGTGAAAGAAGAGGGAGGGTCACCTGATCGTGCACCCTTTATGTGTATTGGTGTCATTTAAGAGATGGAAGTGAAGCTCATTCTCTGCGTTTCCTTGGTCTGGGAACTCCAGGCTCCGTGTCTCCTGCGTCTTCCTTTGTATGAAGTGCTCTCCCAGTTCCTTCAATTATTTACCCTGAGAAATGCATCGAGAACCTCCCGTGAGCCAGTTATTGGCTGTGTCCTATTTTAGTTAGTGACATCACCCTTTGTGTTGCTTTAGGACAGGGGAGGGGAAACTTTTTTCTGCCAGTGGCCATTTGGATATGTAAAACATCATTCACGGGCCATACAAAATTATCAACTGAAAAGTTAGCCTGCTCTGCCCTCACCGATTTGGCTCAGTGGATTCGGCCTGCAGACTGCAGGGTCCCAGGTTCGATTCCAGTCAAGGGCATGCACCTTGGTTGCGGGCACATCCCCAGTAGGGGGTGTGCAGGAGGCAGCTGATCCATGTTTCTCTCTCATCGATGTTTCTAACTCTCTATCCCTCTCCCTTCCTCTCTGTAAAAAATTAATAAAATATATTTTAAAAAAATTAGCCTGCTCTATTTGGTCAAACATTTAATCAACTCACCCCTACTGCCTTGGCAGGGCCAGACCAAATGATTTCACGGGCTTCACTCGGCCCTCGAGCCAGACGTTACCCACCCCTGCTTTAGGGCAAGAACCATGCTTAGTTCTATTTGTATATTATGTAAGTTATGCAATATATGGTCATGGAGTGAGCCATAGAGAGAATTCCATATGTCAGTTTCCTTCTCCTCCGTCCCAGGACGCCCGCTCTGATCCCGTGCGAACGCTGGAAGGTGGAGTGGTGGCCCGGCCGCTTCCCACTTGCAGGCAGAGAGAACAAAGGCTGCCCGCGCCAGAGGTGTTCTCCATCATGTGGAAAACTGTGTCCAATCTCATTGTGGGAAGCAGCAGGTAGCTGTGGAAGGCGGCTCAGGCCCCCATTGTGATGGCCGTGGCTGCAGGGGAAAGGTCACTTCTCAGGCAAGACTCTGACCCTTCACTTTTTTGTTTGGAGTGTCACAAGGTAAATTAATCAGATTTATAGCATTAAGCTCTGCCAATTTCTTTATCCTCTTGGCTCTTTTCTCCAGCAAAACTCTCTCTCCTAGGGGGGAAGAAAACCTCTTTTTTGATGAAAGGGGAAAGTGCTTTTTGTTTCTCTCTCAGTTTTCACTAAAAAGTGAAAATAGTTGGACACATATAGCTAAAGCTCGAAGGCCAGGGCAGCCCCTTCTTCCTGGGGCTGAACGAGGGTTCAGCTGATCGAGGGTTCTTGCCCGATGACGTGAACTTTCCCGGCTCTTAATCAGATGTCCTCTGGCTTGGGGACAATGAGGAGGGCAGGATTTGCTGGTGGTGACAGGCATCTTGATTTCTGGGCAGAGCCCTCTCCTTTGACCAGAGCAACTCGGCAAAGCCCATTAGAGTTACGTCACCATGAACTTAAGTCTCATCTGGACCAGGCCCAGGGCAGTACTGGTACCAGAGCAGTATTTTGGCGTGGCAGGTGGTTTGGAAGTGTACGGGCAGAGAACCCTCAGTCCCAAAGCCAGAGGCTTGAAGCTGCCTCCCAGCAGGAGTGAGAGGGAGGCTGCTGCTGCTGCAGGTGCCTTTCAGGCAGCCTTGCAGGAGAGCACCAATTTCCTGCTGCTAGAAATTTGTCTGCAAATTTTTTCTCATTCAGAAGTGACGGGATCCAGGAGACACTGGCTAGATATGATAACTTGATTAAGGCTTGCACAGGCGACCCAGATGCCTGGGAACTGGCTGGAAAAGAGCATGCTCCCTCTCTAACCTTTCGCCAGCAGAGAACTGACAGGTTGCAGCTGGTAGATTTCTTCACCCTTAGCTGGAAGGGGCCAATGTTTCAGACTCAGAGCCCTCTGAATACTGCAGTTGTGTTTTCAATACAGCTCCTTTGCAGATAAAGAAAAGTCAGCTAACAAAGCATCCTGTCACCACATTTATTTGCAGCATAAAATAAGAATTGGATCATATTGACTCAACCAGTATTTAGTGAGCACCTACTATGTGCTAAGCCCTGTTTTAGACAATAAGATATAGTAGTGAATGCTTTCATGGAGCTTATCATCTAATTGAGAAAAACTGACAGTAAATACTTACGCAAATTACCGTGTGTCAGGGAGTTAAAATGCTATAAAAAACAACCAAGCAGAGTCAGAAGATAAAGAATGATGATGGGGGTGGGGTGATACTTTGGATACATAGAGTGGATAGAGACATCCTCTTTAGTGAGATAACATAGGCTAGAGGCCTAAATGAAGGGAGGACATAAGCCACCCTGATAACTGCAGCAGAGCTCCCTGAAAGAGGGTTTAGCACGTGCTAGGTCCTGAGGTGGGAATATGCTTGATATGTTCAAGGAATATTTTTTATAATGAAGTCTCAGTTATAAATGCAAAAACCAATGTAATAATAGTGGTAGGACTTTTGGGACACTGTTGTTATGAGGATTGAATAAAATAATGCTTGTAACTCACAGCACAGTGTCTTTGAATAGTAAGAATTTAATATGTTAACTGCTTTTATAGTTATAGTTTATTAAGCATTTGATAGTCACGATAATCCTGTAAGGTTGGTGGGTAAGAGCTATTAGCACCATCTTATAAATGAAGACTCTGAAGTCCACAGAGGGGAAGTGATTTGCCCAAGGTCACACTCCAAGTTAGTGGCAGGTGGAAACAGCCTGAATCATAAGGACTGATGCAAAGTCACCCAGGAGAACCGTTGGTCAGCATTAGACTTTGCCTGAGCAGGAAATAAACTTTTATTTCATTAAACCAGTGAGATTTGGGGGCCATGTGTTCCAGCAGCTAGCATTACTTAACCTGACTAATACAATGGGCTGTGAGAGGGTAGAGACCAGGACCAAATCCCTCAAACAGCATGGAGGAGAAACTATGTCACCCACAGAAAAGGTAGTAGAACAGACTATGAAGCCTTGTCTCTTGGGGTTCATTTAGACAAGGTTCTTCACAGGTTATTTTGATATTTCATCAGTGGACACGGCTTTTTAAAAACGGCATCTATTTCCTAGCATACTGCTAACTCTTATTGTTTAGAAAACAGAGGATTATTTTTGAGAGTGGTTGGGGAGAGAGAACAACCAGAGCTAGAGGAAAGATGACGTGTAGAATAAATACATACAACATTGCCATATAGGGAGTCTGCTTCTCTAACAAAACCCATATGTCCTTCAAAGCCCTGTTTGAATGCCACTTCCTCCAGGAAGCCTTGTCCACCATGTGTTGCCCTACACTTCCACAAAAGGTCCCTGTTGACTAGTGATCATTTGGCCTCTGTTCTACTGGTACATATATGTACATACATAGCTCCTGCATGAGACTGCGTGCTTCCCAAGATCAGGCCTGCGACCTCATAGCTCTCAAAACAGTTCAGAGGCAGGATTCCAATTGAAGAGAGATGCAATAAAGCACTTTAAAAAAAACTTAAAAGGTGATTTTAAATGGTTGGGCAAGTATTCTGAGAATATTTTCTTTGTGACATGTTAATATCACTGCTCACAAACATGCGACCTCACATGCACACATCATTTCCATGGCCAGAAGGAGTGTGATGGTGTATTTTGCCGTTGCCTTTATGTTGATATTCAAACTCCTCTTCCCCCCTCACCCGCATCAATTATTGAATGCCCTTTAAAAGAAAAAACTAACCCAGCAGATGTGTGTGAACTGTTTGATCTTGAGACTGAATAGGAACGAAAGTATCCGCGACTCAGATTATGGTGCAGAGAGGGGAAAAAAATCTGAACAGGAGCTCTGTGAAGGAGAGAGTTTAGCTTTGATCTTCTATTGAATTTTGCTAGTGGGGTGTGTGTTTATATCTATTTATCTTTTTAGCTCTAAAATTCTGTGCTGCCGTGGCTGTCTTTCGTAACAGCACAGAAGAGTTTCGTCCGATTCTGTGCCACGCGATTTAAGTCATTTAAGGTAAGAATTTAATTTCTCTGGGAAATGAGGAGAGGACTGTCGCTTAATTTATGGATACCTTTTCCTTTAAGGGAGTCTAAAATAATTGGGCCACTTTCTCTCACACCAAATGGAAAAGAGGCCTATTAAAAAGCAGAGAGACCGTGCTTCCCGACGAGGAGGTCCGACTTTATCGCTTAATTCCCAATTTGCACATCTTCTGCACTAAAGAAAACCTAGACCTTGGAAAGTAGTGTGACCTTTGTCATCTAGAAGGAGGGAATTAAAGTACACTTGTTCATAATTACACCTTATTTCAAAATTCTCCATGAATGGGGCCTCTTCTTAAAAAAAAAAGTAAAAAATCAGTCATCTTAAAAGTTAAGATAACTTGAGAAATTTTAAAAGGCACCTGCCCTGATGTGCTGATAATATCACATAATGACGCTGGTGTGATATACAGGTGGTTTTTAGTTGTCCGCTCACTTGGTGGATTTTAAATGACTCTGTGTAATGAGTTTGTTTATATTCTCACTATTGACTTTTCTCTTGGTTTGAGGACTGCTGAAATGCTTATTATAACTTTCCTTTCCTGGCATGCATTCTTCAGTTAATGTATTCATTCATTCAACCAATATTTATTGAGCCTACTAAGTGCCAGACGCTTTGCTTATACACTTCTAATCTGTGGTGGGTATTAAAAAAACAGATGTTTATCTGCACCTCAAGGCATAAGCCTCCTAGAGTTCCTAAATTAGGCACAAAGAACCCTCCTACGCAGCTATTCTTAGAATTTGTTTTATTTAGCGTTGTCCAAGGTTTTTGTGCAACGCCAGCCAAAAATAAAGCCCAATGCTAAGCCCTGGCATGAGCAGGGAGATGGGTAATGCATGACTGTTTTCTACACGGGGTGGGGGTGGGGCTGGGGAGGGACAGCAGAAGGACCACTAAGGGAGCAAACAGGTATGGGTGGGTGGAGTAGGAGGAACACTCAGAGAAGGGGATCCCTTTGGCATGGGCTGAGGCTGGAACTTGTCAGCTTCCAAATAATCAAATTGGACTGTCAGTGCTCTGGTGTGGAAGGAGATGCGATTCAAATGCTGTCCAAGGGGGGTGACAATTGTTGCTGGACCAGGAGAGGAGCTCACACTCAGGAGAACACCTGTTGCCTGGAATTTAGGCTGTGCTTCTTTGGGTTGTGGATCACAACATTCTAGAAGATTCCAGAGAGACTACCTCACTTCTCTGCTAAATGAAGGCCCTACTAGAGGCAAAAATATGATTGATATTTCCCACTCCACCCCTCAGAACATTTGCTATAGTCTTACATCTTTTGCTGTCTCTGTCGCACCTCCCCTCCCCCATCTCCTGGAATGATTTCAAAACTTCTAGTGTTGGTTCCCACTGACTTTGTGACAGAGTAGGGGATCCCAGGGAACAATTTGTCAGTAGGTGCAGTTATATGGTTGGTTCTCATAGGCCCATCCTCCCTTTGCTTCATTGGGGTCCATGTGTAATAAACACTAAGCCCTTGACTCTGCCTTATTTAAAACTGAAAACTGTTGACAATTTTTCTTAGAGAAATTTTAGACTTTTGCTGTGTTTTCTGCCATTGTTGGTCAAGTGTATTTTAGGTATGTAATTTCCGATGGGCTCCCTTTGGACTGGGCTAGATGAAAATAAATTAGAATTTAAAATAGCTGTATATGTTTTATATTTCTAATCATATATATCTCTGTGACTGTGTAGGCATTAAACAACTATAACCAGAATGCCTACTTTGTACATCAAGTACCTACTGTGTAAAAACTAAACAAATACCACAGAAAGATGCAAGTTTTCCCCCTTTGTTTATTTGTGCAATGATGTATATGCATTCAGTACTATAAAAGCTTTATTTCTGATGGCATTGTATAGAAAGTTTTGCCAGTAAGTCGAATAGTAATAAAGACTTTGCTAACATAATATTTAGCGTAGGTTTGGCAGTTAAACATGTCTGACTCAAATATTGGCTTTGCCACACGTTATCTGTAGGACCATGAGCAAGTCACCTAAACTCCTTCTTATAAAACAGGGATTTTGGGGCTGTTTTGTGGCTTAAGTGAGATATAACATTAAGTGATTACTATTATTCCTGTCACATAGTAATTGCTCATGAAGTGCTGGTGATCTTTCTATTTTTTTGCATATTTTTCTAATGTCTTTAGTTAGGTTTCAAAAGCTGTGATCAGGTTTTATCTTATGCTAGAAGTTTATATTTTCACCACTCCTCTTCAATAATGTCTGTAAGGCCTTACACACTGGCAGTGTTGGGGATTGTCCCTATAACATGCTGGTAAAGTTGCCTCTTTCAGATTCTTGCTGTCACATGGCACACACTGGTAGCCCCAAAGTAACTGAGAGGCCTCCTTGTGTGGCCCCTGGCCACCCCAGCCTAGCACCACCCCATGTCACCCTGAGGGAGTGATGTCCTTGCTTATGCGGTGCTCACATTACAGGTGTGTGTTGGAGAGGTCTGCACTCCCAGCACAGTCTGTATCCTCTGTCTCTCACAGACACCTCTATGAACTTCTGCTTCCCTCCCTCTTCCCCGCCCCACCCCAGGAGCATGTGGTACTTCTGCCCCTGCCAGCTTCTCAGAGCTGGTCTTCTTGAAGTCATTACCGAAGGTCATTCTCTTTAGCTTTCACAGCTACACCTCATCATACTGTTGTCTCCACTCTGTTTTTCCTAGCTTTTGAACTCGCCCAGCCTCTCTAAGAAAACTTTCACATTTCCTTTCATCTCGCTCAAAGTTTACACATCTGGATCGCTCCTACTGATGTCCAGTCAAACCCAGCCAGCCTGGGGAGGCAGGGCCCATCCCCTGTCTTGTCTGTGGGCTCCATCCATTCATGTCTGGGAATTGCACCTGATTTTGCTTTGAGGAACCATCCAGCACCCACTGTGTGTGGTTTTGGAGGGGCTCTGGGACCACTGGTCCAGTAGTCCTGCTTTCCCGTGGCCAAGGCTTGGCATGTGATTAAAACTTGACCAATCAGATTCTGTCTTGGGAATTTGTGTTTTGGATGGAAAGCTACTGGAGTCACCTAATCCCTGCAGTAGCTTTCTATTCAGACTGTCCATTGGTTCCTGCTACCAGGGGCCTTCCTGGGTTCCCAGCCATTCTGACATGGATTCTTCTGATTCTGTAAGTGGTCCTGTATCCTCTACTAAATCTCTCTTGTGTTTAAAATAGTAAGATTTCAATTCTCGTGTTTGAAATCCAAGAATTCTAATTGATATGGTAGGTCAGTCCAAATATCTAAAGCTCAATTTATATTATGATTACTCTTAGCTGATCCACAGTGCAATTCTAAAAATCTTCTAAGTTTTAAAACAAAGAATTTGGCATCTGTATTTTAGAGTGAACTTCCTGGTCCCTTGAATAGAAAGGCTTTTTCTTAATCACACGGCTAAAGGTAACTACAGATACTACAAGTAAGCTCGAGAGAGGCTGGTGTATCTAACCCTTGTCTTTAAATCAGTGCTTGTCAAACGTAGTGTGCATGAGAATCACCTGGAGAGCTTGTTGTTCATCAATTCTTTTTTAAAAAAATTCTCACCGAGGATATTTTTTTCATTGATTTTTTTTTTTTTTTTTTTTAGACAGAATGAAAGGGAGGGAGGGGAGAGAGAGAGAAGGAGAAACATCTATACAAGATAGACACATGGATTGGTTGTGGATTTCATGCCCTGAACAAGCTCCCGGTGACATTGCTGCTGCTGCTCTAAAGATCACCATTGGAATAGCAAGTCCTTAAATATGATCTTTTCCCCAAGTAAGAGAGACTTTGGAACACGGAAAGATTCCCTCTGGCTTATTAAAATTAAAAGACAGGAGTCAAGATGAAAACTGCCCTTCTCTAAAGGTGAACTTTAGAGATGCCTGCTGCTCCCTGACCTCAGTAACAAACCCTGTCCCACTGAGCCCGGAGCAAGAGGAGACAATGGCTGGGGTGGAGGGTGTGTTCAAAGGCAGGGTGTCTTCATCAGCCAGCCTGACACCCCTCAGAGCCTTACAGGCTGCTGGGCAGAAGGTCCAAAGCTTCTTCAGTGGGAAGTTAAAAAAACAACACACCAATCAGTAATTGCATAAGATCCAGAGGAAATGCATGACTGCCTCCTGGGACTATTCAGCAGTGACCACAGCTAGAGCGGGGACCTAGAGTCAAGCCTACTCCTTACTGTGTCCTCACAGGCTCCCATTCCCCTCAAACACCCTCCTCACTTTGCTCTTCCAAACCATTTTCTTACCGTCCCCTGAAATCAGCTCTGAGCGTACCTCTCTCAAGGTCCCCATCTTCATTCTGCATTATTCCAACATCTACATACTCAGCTTTAAAATATTAAAAGTCCTGTTCTGATACTAATAACAGCCACTACTTCTCTGCTCCTTACTGCATTTCTGGAGCTTTGTTTATCCATCTCATTTAATACTCCCAACAACCTTATAAAGTAAGTATTATTACCCTTATTGATAGACTAGGGGCCCGGTGCACAAAAATTTGTGCACTCGGCGAGGGGAGAAGGGGGTCCCTCATCCTGGCTTGTGCCCTCTCAGTCTGGTACACCTTGCGGGGGGATGTCCACCTGCTGTCATGCATGGCCAGTCTGGGTGAAGGGCTGAGGGCTGTTTTCAGGCTGGCCACAGCCCCCTCAGGGTTCATGCACTGGGAGGTGGGATGGCTGGTGAGTGCAGGCATGGACGTTTCCAGCCGGGTGGCCTACCATCGCACATACCTGGTGGGCCTCCACTGCTGAGGGGACACACCTGGTGCAGAGCTGGGTGGCAGGCCAGGGGGTGGACGCTGGTGCATGGTCCCTTGGGGGGGCCTTGCTGCTGAGCGGACACACAGGGGTGGAGCCAGGCACACGCTCACACACGCCCCAAGGAGGCCCCCAGAGTGAAGCCAGGTGGCTGGACCTGTGGCAGACGCTCTGCGCTGCGGTGGAGGATGCTCGGGCATGACCCCAAGGGGGTACCCCCTCTAGCCCCCGCCACTGAGCCTCTGAGGTCACATGGGCCCAATTGCTCTATTCCCAGGCCTCGCAGGGCCGGGGCCGGGCTGCTGGCTCCCAACCTTGCGGCTGCTCACCGCCCTCTGGAACCACCGCGGGCACGATTGCTCTATTGCCAGCCCCAGCCGCAGGGCTGGGCCGGCTCCCACCCGAGGCTGCCCAGAACCAACCACTGGCGAGATCGCTCTATTCCCAGGCCCAGGCTGCAGGGTCGGGGCCTGGGCAGCCGGCTCCCGGCCCTGCAGCCGCCTGCCAGTGCCCGAACCGACCGCCGGAGCATGCAAGGGTGGAGTCCAGGCCTCCGCCCTTGCGTGCACAGGTGCGATCGCTCCATTGCCAGCCCCGGCCACAGGCCCAGGGACCTGGGAGGCCGCCCGGCCCTGCAGCCACCCGCCACTGCCCGGAACCAACCGCCGGAGCATGCAAGGGCGGAGGCCTGTGTGCGCCGGCACCATTGCTCTATTGCCAGCTCGGGCCTCCGCCATCTTGGCCGGGCTAATTTGCATACCATTGCTCTGATTGGCTGTTGGGCATCCCGAAGAAACGGTCAATTTTAATATTACGCTTTTATTAGCTAGGATGAGAAACAAAGTCCAAGAATATTTTGCTTAAAATAAACTACTTAGGAAAAACTAGAGGCAGAAATTAAACCCTATTCTGTCTGACCCAAAACCTATGTCCCAAACCATTCTGCCATGCTAAACTAATGCATGATATATATATATGTGTGTGTGTGTGTGTGTGTGTGTGTGTGTGTGTGTGTGTGTTCCTATACATGTCATGGTATTTTGTTTTTCTTTTTTTTTTGCATTATTCTTTTTTTTAATCTTTATTGTTCATATTATTACAGTTGTTCCACTTCCCCCCCCCATAGCTCCTCTCCTCCCAGTTCCCACTCCACCCTCTCCCCTTATCCCCTCTCCCCTCCACTGTCCTCATCCATAGGAAGGACAGAGAACCCCAAACAAAAGAAATTCAAGGAGGACCACACCAAGACACATCATAATTAAAATGCCAAGGGCAAAAGACAAAGAGAGAATCTTAAAAGCAGCAAGAGAAAAGCAGTCAGTTACCTACAAGGGGGCACCCATACAACTGTCAGCTGATTTCTCAACAGAAACTTTGCAGGCCAGAAGGGAGTGGCAAGAAATATTCAAAATGATGAACAGCAAGAACCTAAAACCAAGATTACTTTACCCAGCAAAGCTATCACTCAGAATTGAAGGTCAGATAAAGAGCTTCACAGACAAGAAAAAGCTAAAGGAGTTCATCACCACTAAACCAGTATTATATGAAATGCTTTCCTTTCTAATGGAAAACTCACCTAGGCAGGACGAGGTGCTCTGGGAGAATATCCTAGTGGTTCTCTTGACTTGGCTCACATTATATGGAGTGTGTAAAGTTGGGTTTTTTTCCAGGGTAATCATTCAAGAGATATTGTTTACCACTGATGTGTTCTCTGATGGCTGACATTTTTTAACATTGGCAAGAGTAGGCACATTACTGAAAGAGAGAAGCATTTTTTCCTATTTACTAATTAGCTGTGTTTTCCATTCATGTCTATGAGACATATGAAAGGTCTGACGTCCAAAAGGAATAAAGAGTTCATTATTTGTCATCATCCATTGAAAGTCTGTTTTGTGCACACCATGAGGCTGGGTCCTAGAAGGAGCCACAGAGGATCCTGATTTGAGAGGGCTCAGACATGGGGTGTGCTGGTACCCAGAGTCGGAGGAGGCAGGGTCCAGGAAGGGAGAGCAAGTAGGGACCAGGCAGAACCTAGGCTGGAGGAAATGGGCTGATGGTGGTACTGGTCCCAGGCTGGACTTCATACTGAACTTAATGGTGTGTGACAAACACAGGTGCTCACCTCAAAGGGGTATATAGTAGTAAGGGGTTTAAAGTCAGTTGAATACAGCTTTGCTAATATAGGTGCTTGATGATTTGAGCATAAGAGCCCAGGCAGTGTTTGAGAATGCACAGAAAACATTCACTGATTCATTCATACATTCATTCATGCATTCAAGAAAAATATATTGAGTATAGAACTTGGCACTGATGATACAATTATAAACAAGACAGATAGGGCCTCTGCCCTCATAGAACTTGTGGTGTTAGACACTAATGGCAAAGGATGATTTGATTATAGTGGTGGTCAGTGATATTACAGGATGAAAGAGGACCCATGCTCTGTGACTTGGCCAGAGTGTAAGTTCTCCAAGCAAAGGGGCAAGAGTTCAAGAGCAGGCAACAATTACAATGGCCTCTGTGCCTGCAGTTCATTTGGATCAAGTGAGAAGCAACCTGTCTAATTTCACAGACAGGCCCTGTGTCCAGGCTAAGAAAGGGTGTTGGACTTAGAACCAGAAGAGCTGGTGTCCAGTCCCAGTCATCCTTGTTCCCACAGCAATTTGCCTGAATTTTAAAACCCTCCAAGCCTCAGTTTTCTCATTTGTAAATGGGAGAAACATTCACTGTTTTGCTTGCTTTATGGGAGTCATGAGTGAGAATGTGAAAGTCTTTTGCAAACTATGCAAAGCAGACACACACACACACACACACACACACACACACACACACACACCCTGAGCTTAATGCTTAATGAGCCCAGGATGCTTAGGGCCAAGTGCAGACTTCAGTGCTAATGAAGCATTGAGAGGGTTGGGTCTGGAGAGATTCCCATGAGCAGTCTTCAGAGAGATGAATGTGGCACAGGGAAGAAGGAAGTGGCCTGGTGTGGGCATTCCACAGGGGTGGCATGTGTGAAGGCAGGTTATCGGGAGGGAGGGGCTGCGAGTGGGGAGCCCTGAGGTGTGTTTGCTAAGAGTCAAGAGCCTCAGTAAGGACAATCAGAGACAAAGGAGTTGTATGCGACGGAAGGAAGAATCTGTGAGAAATCTTGAGGCACATGGTCATCTCCCTCACTGTTTTATAGTCTCAGTTCAGTCAAATGTCACTAAAACATTTAGATGACTCATGCATTTTGGTTGTTTATCAGAGAAGTTTAATTCTAACACAAAGAAGGGGGCCTGGCATTTCTACATATAAAATGAAAAGAGACAGGGTTAGAAATATGGTCCATTATTTGAAGAAAAATAAAGTTAGAATCCCTACTTTATACTCAGTAAAAGGTGAATTTTAGATGGGTTAAAGGCCTACATGAAAAAGGTAAAATGAGCCTTAGCCGGTTTGGCTCTGTGGATAGAGTGTTGGCCTGTGGACTGAAAAGTCCCAGGTTTGATTCTGGTCAGGGGCATGTACCTTGGTTGCGGGCACATCCCCAGTGGGAGGTGTGTAGGAGGCAGCTGGTTGATGTTTCTCTTTCATCTATGTTTCTGATTCTCTATCTCTCTCCCTTCCTCTCTGTAAAAAATTAATAAAATATATTTTGAAAAAGGTAAAATGACAAATCTCTAAAAGGAGCTATAGCAGAAAAGATAAAAAATATATTAGTGACCTTGGGGTAGAGAAGGAATCTTAAAGAAGAACTTGAAAACATAAAATGATTTGACTTTGGGTGGTGGGCACACAATGAAATATTCCGATCATATATCATAGAAATGTACACTTAAACCTATATAATCTTATTAACCAATGTCACCCCAATAAATTTAATTTTGTAAAAAGCACAAACCTTAGGGCAAAATAATGATGGATTTGGCAATAACAATATTAAATTTTTGTGTTCAACAAATTATACAGTAGATAAAGATTAAAGAAGGGCATCAGATAAAGAGAAGATATTTGCAATGCCTTAAGCTAATGGGAGTAAAAGAATACACAAGGAACTCCTGAAGACCAACAAGAGAAAACAGGAAATCCAATGAAAAATAGTCAAAGGCTATGTGTAGGCAAGTTACATGGGAAAATTTAAGAACCCAGATGACACCCAACCTCACTAGTAATCAAAGAAATGCAAAATGAAATTACAAAACTGTACCTGTACTCCCTAAATCTGCAAAACTTAGGTGACCAGATCCTAAATACAGATGAAGACTTGAGGAAATAGGCACTCACAAGCATTGCAAGGGTAGCCCTTTTAGAGGGCATCCTTGATGCACCTAACACGAAAGCATGTGATGACTGACCAACTCTCACCCCAGGGAGAAATGCCATAGAAACACTCACGTGTCAGAGTGGTGTTGCTTGCAGCAGCAGAAAGTTGGTGATTACAGACACTGTCTTTAGAGGAATGGATAAGTAAAATAAGATGGATGCACACTGTGGAATATTATACAATAATCAGAAACAGTGAGCTGGAACGAAAACACCAACATGATTAGATCTAAGCAAAATGGTTTTGAGTGAAAGAAAACAGAATAAAATATATAGCACAATAACATTTATATAGATGAAAACCACAACAGAAAAGAAGTATATTTTATAAGGATTTATTCCTATCCAAAGACATATAATAAACACACTTGATGAGGTACCTATGTAGCAACAAGAAATGGGGATAATGTATCAATCAGTGTCCCATCAGGAAAACAGAAACCACTCTAGATATTTTAACAGAGAGGGTTTACTACAGGGAATTGATTACAGGGGGATTGAAAGGCTGAGCGATGAGGAAGAGCACACTGAGAACACTGAAGTATTGTAACTACAGAGAAAAATGATCACATTTAAACCTGGTGAACAGAAGGGAAGGGCTGGCGTGCTGAGACCTATGGGTTCAAAGGAAGGAGCCCCATGGCTGGTGTGCAGGCAAGATGCTCAGAGCTCTGGGGCAGGGACATGACAGGTGCTGATGGCTGGTGCTGGAGAGCTGAAGGAAGTGGAGACTGGAGCCATGGCCCTCCTTTGCTGCCGGGAGGATGCTGACAGGAAGTGAGAAAAAAGAGTACGTCCATTCATCCTGCCTTCCTACCTCCAACATGCATGTCCCATTGACAGAACCTGCCAAGAAGCCTGTTGACAAAGAAGTCTGATAAATGAATGTAAGCCCCAGTATTACAGGGGAAAATGTAGAATTATGAGCTTGGGTTCAGAGATAATTATAAATAGACCATGCTATAGAAATAATAACAGCAGCTTTGTCTTGAACTGCTGTGAATTAAGGAATATGATGAATTCAAACTTATAACCTAGTCCAAAAAAAAAAAAAAAAAAAGGAAGGGCTCAGGACAAAGAGTCTTGTGACATGAGGGAAGTTTGTCACCTTGGCCAAATCACTTACACACAGGAGTCTCAGATTACTCGCTTGTGCTAAACCATAGACCCACCTGTAAGAGATAAAGCTATAAAACTTTTAGAAGTAAGCCACAGAAGAAAATCGTAGTGATCTTGGATTTGGCAAAGATTTTTAAAATCTGATATAAACAGCATGAACTGTAAAAATTAACACACACACACACACACACACACACACACACAAAGAAACAATAAATTAGACCTCACCAAACTAAAAAGGTTTACTGTTCCAAAAAACACTGTTACAAAATTGAAAATGCAAGCTTCTCTAGACATAAGTCAGATAAAAGATTTTATGTCTTGAATATATATTTTAAAAAATTTCTACAACTCACTGATAAAAAGACAAAGAATCCAATTTTAAAAATGGGCAAAAGACTTGAATAAACATTTTTCCAAAGAAGATATATGGATGGCAAGTAAGAACATGAAAAAGAGATCAACATCACTAGTTATTAGTAAAATGCAAAATTAAACCATAGTGAAATACTTGTAGTTTCCCACTAGAATGGCTGAAATTAAAGATGAGTTAAACCAAGTGTTGGCAAAGATGTGGAGCAATTAATTAAAACTCTCAAATACTGCTGGTGGGAATGCAAAATGGTAGGGCTACTTTGGAAAACAATTTCACAATTTATTTTTAAAAGTGAATACATACCTTCATGTGATCTGCTCATTCCCATCCTAGGTATACACTAAGAGAAATGAAAATATATATTCAGAAAAACACTCCTGCAAGAATATTCATAGCAGCTTTATTTGTAGCAGCCATGAACAGGAAACAACTCAGATGTCCACCAACAAAATGATTGAATAAAAAATTGTGGTACAGCAATACAATGCAATACTGCATAGAAATAAAAATATGGACTATTGATATTATAACAATGTGCATGAATCTCAAAATTTTTTTCCTGAATAAAGAAGCCAGACAAAAGAAAGTACATACTGCATGATTCCATTTATATGAAATTCCAGAACATGCAAACGAGTCTATGGTGACCAGAAACACGTCAATGATTGCCCACAGTCCCCGTGGTGAGGTGGAGGGGATTGAGCAGGGAGCTGAGGAGGCAGTGATTACACAGGGGCACAGGGAACTTGTGGGAGTAGTGGACATGTTCATAATCTTTATTTTGGTGGAAGATTTCTCATGTGTACACATATGTCACAACTCATAAAATTGTATACTTTAAATATGTGCAAGTTATGCAACTTATTGTATGTCAATTATACCTCAATGAAAACCCCAAACAAGCTTGTCTGGTGTGGCTCAGTTTGTTGAGTTTCCTGCCATGCACCAAAGGGTTGCTGGTTTGATTACTGGTCCAGGAACAGGAGCATAAGGAAGACAACCAATTGATGTTTCTCTCTCTCTCTCTCTCTCTCTCTCTCTCTCTCTCTCTCTCTCTC
>PVJC01013217.1:0-38364 GCA_004026665.1 Murina feae
AGGAAGATGGGCAGTAGGCAAGCTTGGGAGGCAGGCAGCACCCAGCCCTGGCCACAGCTCAAAAAAGAGAACAACATGCAGGGGAGGACAAGAGTCTGAGAGATCAACATAGAGGGGGTGCCTGCTCCAAGCCTCCACGGTGTGCCTGGGGGCAGGCCCCCAGCAGGTAGACACACACAGGAGGACTGCTCCGAGCCTCTGATGCGGCTGGGGGCAGGTCCCCAGTGGCCGCACACACACACACACACACACACACACACACAGAAGGCACCTGACAGACTGGGGCCATCATAGGATATCCACTGAGGGGTCCCAGACTGTGAGAGGGCACAGGCCGGGCTGAGCGACTCCCTCCACCCCGAGTGCACAAATTTTTGTGTACCGGGCCCCTAGTGTAAAAATAAAACCATTAAAAACCAAGAAGTAAAAACCAAGACAACAACAAAAACAAACAAAACACACACACCAAAAAAAACCACCCTAATACAACAAGAATAATAAAACACCAAGATGTATGAGGCTCTTGTAGAAGCATGTAAGATAGTGGTTAGTGTTCATCTTCTTTTTTTTAAAATTGTTTAAAGTATTACACATAGTAATACATATATCTCCTTCCCCCGCCATTGACTTTCCTCCAGCCTCCCCTAACCCTTGTTGCATGCCCTCATGCCCCGCCCGTGTCTTGTGTCCATTGGTTGTGCTTACATGCATACATACAAGTCCTTAGGTTGATCTCTTTACCCCCCTCCCCAACACTCCCCAGCCTTCCCACTGTAATTTGACAGTCTGTTCAATGCTTTATTGCCTCTGTATCTACCTTTTTGTTCATCAGGTTATAATGTTCTTTATTTTCCATAAATGAGTGAGATCATGTGGTATTTTTCTTTCATTGCCTGGCTTATTTCACTTAGCATAATGCTCTCCAGTTCCATCCATACTGCTGCAAATGGTAAGAATTCCTTTTTTTATAGCAGTGTAGTATTCCTTGTGTAGATGTACCAGTTTTCTAATAGCGCTCAACTTTCACAGCAGGGCATTAATACTGTCCAAAATTGAACATGTCATTGAAAGAAATTGCCTATCTCTTCATGTTTTTTTTTTTTCTAATTTAGTTTCTTTACCTATCTTTTAGGTTATTTTTCCTTTCTTGTGGTGAAAATCATTCATTTGAAGTTCAACAATTCCTTCCATATATTTTTTGTTATACTGAAAAACCTTAAGCTGAATTCTTTCATATAGCTGTCTATATCCTATCCAATAGAGGAAATTTGCTAATTGACTCTCATGCCATTGCAAAGATGGCAGTGCCCACAGCCAATGAGGGAATATGTTAATTGGCTGCCCACCCTCAAAGATGGTGGTGCCACAGCCACAAGATGGCGGCGCCCAGTACTCTCAGCCCTGCTGGGGCGGCAGGTGCATGGCAAGGCCGGGCCCACCCCAACGCTGGCCCAGCCAGTCCGCACGCCTGCTTCTGGAATCCCCTAATTCCCTCAGCCCCCCAGCTGAACAGGGCCAGCCTAGGGTGCAGGCAAGCCTCAGATGACAGCTGCCCAGCTGATGCTCGAGGTGCAAGCAAGCCTTGGGTGGTGGCTGCCCAGCCACCCGGGGCCGGCCGAGGCTCAGGTAACCGGGGCCAGCCAAGGATTGCGCTGCCAGCAGTGGCAGCAGCAGAGATGTGCTGGGGCGTCGCCTCCTGCCTATGAGGGCTCCCAGACTGTGAGGGGGCAGGCTGGGCTGAGGGACACCCCCCCCCCTCCAGTGCATAAATTTTAATGCACAGGCCTCTAGCATAACCATAAAAAGATCATTAGCTATCTCTCAATGGAGGCACTACTGGCATTTTGAGTGGGATAATACTTTGTTGTAAGGAACTAATACACAAAATTTCAATACTTGTCCCCAAAATCCTCTACACTACCCATACTTGAAAACAGACTAGCTCTAGCTGGTTTGGCTCAGTGGACAGAGTACTGGCCTGAAAACTGAAGGGTCTGGTTTCGATTCTGGCCAAGGGCACATCAATCCCCAGTAGAGGGCATGCAGGAGGCAGCCAATCAATGATTTTCTCTCATCATTGATATTTCTCTCCCTCTCCCTTCCTTTATACAATCAATAAAAATATTTTTTTTTTTTAAAAAAAAAGGAAAACAGACTAAATTGTAATTCAGTTATTTCTAGCTGATAGATGTGGGAGACACTTGCAGCTTTCTCTTTCTTTCTGCATAATTTGAATGCTTTATATAGATAACAGTTTCACAATAGTGTTTTATTTGTACAGATAACTATAAGCAAAAATACTAACACCTTTTGAGTTAATTTTAGGTGGAAAATATGAATACTTCCTCTTTTCCTTCTTTATTTTTTGTTCCCAAGAACATTTTAAAGCATTTATATACATTATCTTTACAACTTACATATATTCATACAATAATGTTGTACCAGGACCATGCAATTGCATTTTTAAAAAATTATTTAATTTTTTGTCTCAGTATTTTCAATAAAAACTTATCTAAAATTACTACTTTTCAAACAGTAGATAAAATAAATAAGTGTATGTGAAAACTAATATTCAAAGATAATTTGGTCCAAATACTGCATAGAAAGGCTTAAAAATTTAATACTCTCACTGAATCATCTGATCTGTGTATCTCCACCCCTGGTTTATCTTAGGCCAATCATCAACAGTTTTTCTAGCCTCAATCACTGCTTAAATGATTCCAGGGCTTTTACTTGAAATGTTGCACAAATTGCCACTGAAACATAGCCATCCTAGGATCAAATGAGGACCCATTAAAATCACAAAAGATAGAACAAATCAAGAAATTAGTTCTGGAGACAAGAATTCCATATCGAGTTGATGATGCTTCAGGGATTCCAGCTTATCCCTACTTTGGGAAATCAGCTAACAGCCTCTGTTCCAGCCTTGGATCCCTATACAGGCAGGGAACATGGCCTTTGTCAGCAGGAAGCAGTTACTAAAGACAGACCGCCCTTTCTCATCACTCCTGAACAATTTCAGGGATGGAAGTCTCTGAGGGGGAATGAGACAGACTAGTAAAGCAGGACAAGTGTAATAGGAAAATGACCCTGATAGTTAAATGGCCAAGCAGTTTACAGCCATCTAGCAAATCACAAAATACTATCTTCTATAACCAAGGACACTTAAGAGTAAATGGTTTACACTTCTCCTCCCCAACCAGAGGATAAATAGCTAAATCATGCTACTCAGGGAAACAGCAGAAATCCAATTAGTGCCATGTGTGCCAATCACACCCAAAGACAAATGAAGGGAATAAATCTCATTGTGGTGCATCAGTATAAAGCTGAAGATACTCTGTTGAGATCCTCCCATAAGCTCCAGCCTTAGAAACCCTCAAGATGAACGAACCGGAGTGTGCAGTGCCTCTCCCAGGAACATGCCTGCACCTTTCCCCTCTCCTTCTTACTCCCTCCAATTATACTACCGTTGCCTTTCTCTCTCCAAAGCTCCAAGGGACTTCCTTCTGCCTCTGTAACTTGTTTCCTAAGCCTATGCTTTCCAGCTGGCTCACTTCTACCTCTGTAACTTCCTAAATAAACTTTCTCTTATAATTTGAGTTCCTGGCTCTGAATTCTTTCTTTGCCAAACTCAAGACAAGTTCCCACATCACCGGTAACAACTGCTGTCATTTTGTCACCAACATTGTTTAATTGCCAACATCACCAGTGATAGTTGGATTTGTATAGTCAAAATACTACATGATAGGAAGGCAGGGAGGGAGGAAGTACATGAAAAGGCATAATATAAAGTAAAAGTATCCAAGATTTTATCATCCTGCTATCTTCTATAATTATCACAGTAGTGGGTAATATACTGCACATAATGAAAACAAAGTGTTTATTGCAGGAATACAGTTTTTACTGTTCAAGTGTGGGGGAGGGGAAGAGGGTGAAAAGGGTGGTCCTAAAAGGTAGGAAATCTTTAGGGCAGGCTGTGAAGGTGTGACTATGATAACCCAGATAAAAAGATAGCTACAGCCCTAGTTGGTTTGGCTCAGTGGATAGGATGTCAGCGAATGAACTGAAGGGTCCCAGGTTTGATTCCAGTCAAGAGCACATGCCTGGATTGCGGGCTCGATCCACAGTGGGGGTGTGCAGGAGCAGCTGATCAATGATTCTCTCTCATCATTTATGTTTCTATTTCTCTCTTTCCTTCTCCCTTCCTCTCTGAAATCAATAAAAATATGTTAAAAAAGAAAAAGATAGCTACAGCCTGGCCTGCATGGCTCAGTGGCTGAGCGTTGACCTATGAAGCAAGAGATCATGGTTCGATTCCCAGCCATGGCACATGCCCAAGTTGCAGGCTCAATCCCCAGTGGGGGACATTCGGAAGGCAGCTGATCAGTGATTATCTCTCTCACCCTCTTCCTTCCTCTCTAAAATGAGTAAAAATATTTTTTTAATAAAAAATAAAGATACCTGCATGGGAATCTTTAATAAAGGACCTGTACAATGATAGAGGGGCTACAAATTTTAAGAAACCCTTAAACATTCTCAACTATACAAACTAATTTTGGCCAGATATTGCCCATGAAGGCCCAAGAGTGCAGCATTACAGGTAGGCTACAGGTAGGGAACATACTCATTCTCAATTGCACTACTAGTTTATTAAGCAAGTAATTCTCAAAGTGTAGTCCCCAGACAAGCAGTACCATTTGGGGACATATTTAAAATACAAATTCTCCAGCCTCACTACAGACCTATAAGAATCTGATTCTGGGGACAGAGTCCAGCCATGTGTTTTAACAAGCCCACCATTTGAATCTGATACATGCTTAGCTTGAGACCCACAATTTTAAGGCAAGAGATAGCAAGCTGGAAGAACAAAGGTGGCCACAAAGGGCAGCATTTGCCTTGCTTCTGGGATTCTTCAAGTGTGCACAGCTGCAGGGACAGTGAAAAGCTCAATTCTTACCTTCCCACCTCCCTATTTTACTCAGAATTTTTGTTCACCATCAAGCACTACACCTTCAGATGCTTTCATTTAAAAGAATGTTCACAAATATCCAACTCAGTCCAATCAAAGATAAGGTCACATCCTTAGATGCAGAGGGGTGGTGATGATTTGCATCCAAATGTCTCTGAAACAGTACTTCTGCCTTCCACTGATCTAAAAGTTGTACACCTGAGGAGAACCAAAATGGCTGGCATTCACTACCTCCCGCAACCACATCAAAATTACAATAAAAATACAGAACCACCATCATTCAGAACCGCCTGAAATCTGGCTGAATAGAAGTCCTACCAGAGACTGGTAGGAGGAGTGGAGGCAAGGAGGTGTGCAACAGGCTTGGTCCGACACCCACATGTGGCATTTTTTTTCAATTAGGAGGGATATCTTGGCTGTGGATGCCTCCCATGAGGATCAAGGAGTTCCAGCCTACACCAGACACCCAGCCCAGGGTTCCAGAGCAGAGAAGCCTCTATAACTTCGGGCTGTAAAAATAGTGGGGATTGTGGCTGAGTGACACGAAAGCTGTTGGAGACCTAGGCAGTTCCTCTTAAAGGGCCAGCACATAAATTTACACTGACTCCCTCCCTCTGAGCTTCAGCGCTGGGGCAATAACTAGCGGGGGCAGGGGAGGATCCAGGGACATATGGGGAGGAACTGGATTGTCTGGCATCAGAGCAAGAACTCAGGGGCAGCTATCTACCAGATAGGAGTGCTTGCAGGGATAATTGTTCCGATGCTGAGACCTCCCCTGTCTCATAACTGACTGGCAGCTGTATCTTGAGTTTCCATTAGCCTGGCTCACACAGTTCACTCTACCCTGGTGATTCCTTGAGACCCGTACCATCCAATTTGCAGCCTCACTCAAAATGTTTGCAATGGCTTTTCTATATGAATGGCCTGTCCTGGTTCAGGCTTCAGACTTTCCTAAAATCTTGCCAACAAGCAGCAGCTGGCATCAGCATGCCTCATATCTATCAATAAGAGTCACAAGACAGCTAGGACTCACCTGGTCACTTCCAAGCCCAACACAGCAGCAGCCATCTGCAGATCTCTCTATAGCTCCTGCTCGGTGGCCCCAGCCAATGGCTGACTTTGCACCTCCTGAGAGGCCGCAGAGCCAGTGCACCTGGTAGACAGCTTTTTTCCATACCAGATTACAAATGCTATGCATCCATGATTGACACACTCAAGGGTCAGTCTCAATGAGCACCAAAGCCCCACTGAAGCAAGTCCTGCTCCACAGGAGTATGTCCTGCACAGCAGCTGGTCCTCACAGCCAATTGGCCCATAGGTTAATTCCTCCCAGTGATGGCAACTGCAATCATGGCTCAACTACAAGACTGTACACACAGCCCACACAGGGGTACACAGAGTGCCCAGCTCAGATGACTGGGAAGGCTGAGCAACTGGGCCCTACAGGACACCTTACTACACAAGGCCACTCTACCAATTGCAGCTCTACCTCACAGAAATAAACACAGGGAAGTAGTCAAATGTGGAGACAAAGAAACATGTCAAAAATGAAAGAGTAGAAGAAATCTCCAGAAAAAGATCTAAATGACTATAATTTTCCTTCTCTTGGAGTTAAAATAAAACTCAGCTTGCATATGTGAAATCATTTGTTTGTGAGTTTTCCTTTACCCAATATTCATTTCCTCTTTTAATCTTAATTTTCATCCACTGAAATAATTATTTAAAAAAAACACCACACAAACCTTTTCCCATCACTTAATCTTACATCCACTATCTCAAAGGAGCCTCACAAAAGTGCCAAAATTAAAGACTAAAAGGAGAAATCTGGAAAAGTATAGCTATGCCTTTGCTTTTCAAAAATATTATGCTGCTTAAATTAAAGAGCATACTGCATACCTGATCCATATCTAAAGTTGTTTCTATCATTTCCTGAAACTTGGAGAAATCAGAGCGAAGATCAACAAGGGGAGTCACAAAAACTGCCAACAATAATGTCTGGTGTTTTCCTAAAAGAAATTAAAAAATATATAAACGAAAGTCCTATTTTTAAAAATACAAACTACAGATCATAAAATTTGACTGAGATAATGAGCATCATTTAATCCAAAAGCATAAAGAGCACAAAAACCAGGTCTCCAAAGTTACTATTTACCCAAGTAGTCTAATGTATTTAGTACTTTTTTTTTCTTTAATATATCTTTATTGATTTCAGAGAGGAAGAAAGAGGGAATGAGAGATAGAAACATCAATGATGAGAGAGAAGCACCGATTAGCTGCCTCCAGCATGTCCCCTAATAGGGATCAAGCCTGCAATCCAGGCATGTGCCCTTGACTGGAATCAAACCTGGGACTCTCAATCCGCAGGGTGACGCTCCATCCACTAAGCCGAACCAGCTAGGGCACTGTTTAGTACTTATTATATAGAAAGGGAGAAATCTGGCACCCAAAGCTTCCTACTAATAAAACACTGCCTCTCCCGCCTGTCTCTCTCCTGAGTACTAGAGATACAGAGATGTGACATTAATTATAACTTAATAAACTGCATTTTTTAAATAGACTTAGTAACTCAAGTCATTAAAATGAAGTATCTCTAACATACCTTATATCCCTAACTTCCACTAGTAATACTATAGTCTTCCAATTAAAAAAGATTAAATAAGCCCATGACCATGGTGTGGTTCATTCAGTTGGTTGAGCATCCTCCCGTGCACCCCAGACAGAGCACATGCCCACGTTGTAGACTCAATCCCTGGTGGGGAGCATGCAGGAGGCAGCCAATCGATGTTTCTCTCTCCCTTGAAAAGCAATAAAAAAAAAAATTTATAAAGAAAAAGAAAAAAGGCATAGTATGGCCAAGAATTTTAGTTTTAATAATTAACAGAATAAAACAAAATCAAAATGCCAGGGAGGTACACAAACCTTTTAAATAAGTTTCTGCATAGTAATATTCCGTACTTTAAAATAACAGATGTTAGCTAAATATAAATTACAAATAATGAATATCAAAAAATAGAGGTTAGCCCTAACCGGTCTGGCTCAGTGGATAGAGCGTTGGCCTGCGGACCGAAGGGTCCCAGGTTCGATTCCAGTCAAGGGCATGTACCGTGGTTGTGGGCACATCCCCAGTGGGGAGTGTGCAGGAGGCAATTGATCGATATTTCTCTCTCATCAATGTTTCTAACTCCCTCTCCTTTTCCCTCTCCATTTCTCTCTGTAAAAAATCAATAAAATAGCCCTGACCGGTTTGGCTCAGCAGATAGAGCGTTGGCCTGTGAACTCAAGGGTCCCAGGTTCGATTCTAGTCAAGGGCATGTACCTTGGTTGTGGACACAGCCCCGGTAGGGTGTGCAGGAGGCAGCTAATTGATGTTTCTCTCGCATCGATGTTTCTAACTCTCTATCCCTCTCCCTTCCTCTCCATAAAAAAATCAGTAAAATATATATATTTTTAAAAATAGAGGTTAATTTATGGCAACTAACAATTAATATTATATACATGTTTATCTCACCAATACATTTTAATACATTTCTGCATGTAGCCAATTGTTATAATGCTTCATATGCAAATAAACTTTCTACACTGTTGCTGCCCTCTGCTGTCTCTGAATTTTTATTTTTTCAGGAATAACATTAAAATATCACTAAATATATACTTATTTTGTATCCTGTCAGCATAAAATTGTTTAATTCTTTTGCAAAATAAAGCTTTCTCATAATATTGAAAGTTTTGTTTTCATAGTTATAAGAGATGTTGATTTTTAACCCTGAAACTTAAAATGCTTTATATATTAGACCTAAGACTCTATAATTATTAATATACTAGAGGCCTGGTGCATGAAAATTCATGCACTAGAGTGGGGGACCCCTCAGACCAGCCTGCCCCTTCTCACAGTCCAGGAGCCCTCAAGGGCAGGAGGCGACCTGGTGATCAGGGGAAGGCAACACCCTGGTTACCTAAGCCTCAGCCAGCCCTGGGTGGCCGCCATCCGAGGCTTGCCTGTGCTTCGGGCCGGCCCTGGGCAGCTGACATCTGAGGCTTGCCTGCACCTCAGGCGTTAGGTAGCCACCATCCGAGGCTTGCTTGCACCCTGGGCTGGCTCTAGGTGGCTAGGGGGCTGAGGGGACTGGGGGACTTCAGAGGCAGGCATGCAGACTGGCCAGGCCTGCCTGGGGTAGGGCCCAGCGGGGTTAAGGGGGCTGGACACCTCCATCTTGTGGCTGTGGGTGCTGACATCTTTGAGGGCATTGCAGTCAATTAGCATATTCCCTCCTTATTGGCTGTGGGCGCCGGCATGAGAGTCAATGAGCATATTCACCCTTTATTAGATAGGATTTGCTGTAGAAACCTATGTTCACTAAAAAACTACGTTTGGAAGAGCAAAATGATTTTATCCAATACTATCATTATTAAGTACACTAGTGGCCTGGTGCACGAAATTCGTGCACATTAAAAGGGGATTAATTAGAGGAAATATTTTAATATTGCTATTTGCCCTTTCTCTATAATAGAAGTGTCAGAGATAAAAGCAAATTAGTAAAATGTATATGAAAATCTTCCTCCTTTCAGAGTCTAGGGTGCACCACAGAACCCAAAGTCAAGTCCTCACCCACCCACGTGTGCCTCAAAATCATGCAAGACCCAGACCTGGTTGGCCCCCAATCATTGGGCTAGATCCAGACCCGGCCGATCCCACCCTTGTGAAACCCTGCCAGGTGGGGGGGTGCGGCCTCAGGTCCCCTGGGTGCCAGGGCTGGGGGGTGCAGTCTGAGGCCCCCCATCAAGGGCCACTGGGTGGGGGTGGGGCCTAAGGTTCCCTGGTCTGGTGCCAAGATGGGGGCACAGCCTCAGGTCTCCTGGCCCAGTGCCAAGGGGGGGGCATGGACTGAGGTCCCCCCGCAGGCCCTGCTGGGGCAGAGGACATGGCCTGAGGTCCCCCAGCCTGGCGCCAGGACAGGGCGGGCAGCCTGAGGTCCTCTGTCAAGGGCTACTGGGTGGGGGGTGGGGCCTAAGGTTCCCTGGTCTGGTGCCAGGATGGGGGGACACAGCCTCAGATCCCCTGGCCCAGTGCCAAGGCGGGGGCATGGCCTGGGGTCCCCCATCAAGCCTTGCCAGGGCGGAGGACGTGGCCTGAGGTCCCCCGGCCTGGTGCCAGGGCTGGGGGAGCAGCCTGAGGTCCCCCAGCCCAGCACTGGGGAAGGGGGCGCACCTTGAGATCCCATTAAGACTTGCCAGAGTAGGGGGCACAGCCTCAGGTCCCCTGGCTCTGTTCTGGGGCGGGGAGCATGGTCTGAGGTCTTCTGTCAAGCCCTGCCGAACAGGAGGCATGGCCTGAGGTCCCTGGCCTGGCAATGAGTGGGGGGCGCAGCCTGAGGTCCCCTGACCTGACACCAGGGCAAGGGGTGCGGCCTAAGGTATCCCGTCAATCCCTGCTGGGTGAGGGGCATGGCCTGAGGTCTCCCAGCCTGGTGCCAGGGCAGGGGGTGTGGCCTGAGGTCCCCGGCAAGACCTGCCAGGTGGGAGGTGCAGCCTGAGGTCGCCTGTCAAGCCTCACAGAGGGGGGTGTTGCGTAGCCTCAGGTCCCTGCTGATTGCTCCTTAAGGCTCGTTATAGGAAGTTAGCCTCAGCTGTGGGTGCAGCCATCTGTGGTGGAATTATGGTCAATTTGCATATTACCTCTTTATTATATAGGATGTGACTTTGCTCACTTTATTCTGATAACTTCACTTTGACTTCACCTATTCGAAAGCAGAAGACCCTTTATCAACTTTTTTTCACAGGTGTGCCAGAAAGGTTAATTCCAGCAGGCCTGGAAATAGCCTGTGCTGCTTTCTTCAAATCATGGCAATAACCCTTGGTGAAGGCATGAAAATACTAATTGTGTTGTGTTGTAATCACTGCTCAGAGGACATTCAGGTGGTCAGCTCATCTTGCCAGCACTGTTTACTGTGACTGATGACTTGCACCAGGTGTCAGTGAGCACCCAAAGGAGGCTCTGCTGGAGAAGCTAGATACAGGACAGAAATATGTACATGAGACCAATAAAATAAGTATTTAAAAGTCCAGCCAAGGCTCCATTTTAAGGTCCCTGTACACATGGTGGTACCTGATCTGAGGAAAAAAGTGTACTTCACTTCACCACAGACCTTTTTCAAGGACACTGGGAACCTGCACATGACCTCTCTGGTCCCCTTGCTATGAAGGGTTTAGGTTGTAACGCATGTCTTTACTTTAGTGCTGCTGTTAGACTGAGTCCTTTTCCTGTAGCAAACTGCAGATTTGGGTTCTATGTGTCTTCTTTAGCAACTATGCCATTTCCAACGACCACTGTTGGTGCAATAGGCCTATTAATAAACCCAGTAACCCTAACATTCATTTCAAAAAGCAAAAATTCTAAGTTGTTTCATGATTTCTGTAATGAGCTATAAGTCAATGTAAACCTGTAATTAGAAAAATTTAGAGTGAGTTACCAGAACCACATTCACTATATAAGGACAACACATTTGCTAAGTTTATCAAGAGTGAAGTAAAACAGCCCTGACTGGTTTGGCTCAGTGGCTAGAGCGTCGGCCTGTGGACTGAAAGGTCCCAGGTTCGATTCAAGGGCATGTACCTTGGTTGCGGGCACATCCCCAGTAGGAGGTGTGCAGGAGGCAGCGGATCGGTGTTTCTCTCTCATCGATGTTTCTAACTCTCTATCCCTCTCCCTTCCTCTCTGTAAAAAATCAATAAAATATTAAAAAAAAAAAAAAAGAGTGAAGTAAAACAAAAACAAAATCATTTTGTTACCTTTATAGTTTTCCAGAGCCTGTATAACATTAGGGAGTTGATTTATACCCTGATAGAGTCGGTAACAATCTTGTAGGTTTGCTGCTTGTCTTTGAAATTTCTTGGCAAGTCGATTAAGATCTGGGAATCGACGAAGTAAATCTTCTTGTAAACACTGTCTCAATTCTGCATCTTCTACAAAAGCTTCCACTAAATTTAATCTGAAATAAATTATGTTAGTATTAATTGTAAGTATTTTAGTATAGAATTAAAACTTGTCAATGATGTATAGAAGTTTCAACTAAATGAACTCAAAAACTTCATGTGAGGAGTCTGAATCTATTCTGAAATAGCTTTTTATGGAGGATGGAAGGCTCTGTTAACAAGGAGAGAGGCCCAGGCTACACAGTTGGCTGCGTTGCACCTGGTGGGTGGGGCCTCCCTCTGTGGGGCAATCAATCGTGGGGCTCCCAGACTGCAAGAGGGAGCACACTGGGCTGGAGGGAGCCCCCCCCCCCCCGCTTACCTTAAGTGTATGAATTTCATGCACCAGGCCTCTAGTAAATCTATAAAGGTTCCCCTTACCTCCTTCCTTCTGTACCAGGAAGGACAAAAGTTAATCACCCTAGATGACTTTAGACTAAGGTGACCAGATATCCCCACTTTTGGCAGGACAGTCTCAATTTTTAACAATTTGTCCTGCGTCCCGCGGCATTTTAAAAAAGTCTTGATTTTTGGAAAGAAACATATGTACTACTCTTTGTAATACTTTAAGTAATAAAAAAAAAGAAAGAACCCCCACCGGTCAATGGTGTCCCGCTTTACCAATGTTAAAATCTGGTCACCTTACTTTAGACGCACCTGGAGATGGCACCAGAGGAACCTACCTAACAAACTTTACTAATAGCTTCTCAAATAGTTGCCTTTCCACAATTTACAGCCCTAAAAACTCAATCTTGTCACTTCTCTAGATTTTTTGTTCCTTTGCTAAAATGTCACATACTAGTAGGCCCAAGTTCTAACCAACCCTGTTATTATTCATCTCTGAGTGTTCCCATGTGTAAACATAAACTTCTGTTTTGTTCTTGTTAATCTGTCTTTTGTCAGTCCAATCGACAGGGCCCCAGTCAGATAACCTAGGATGATAGTAGAAAAAAGAATTTCACTTCCCTACATAATTATAATAGTTGTCACTTACTATAGGTGATGCAGTGTTATTTTTCTATCATATTTGACTTTTCCAAAATGGCTGGTTATCACCCACTACACTAATTTCACAACCCACCACGGGTCACAATTTGCAGTTTCAAAACAATGTTGTGAATGTTACTAAAGTTAATAGCTCAGAGATAAATTTTAATAATCAAAGATAAGGAAAATGGCCCTGGCCAGTAGAGCTGTTAGCTGGACATCCTACTGTGCACTGAGGGATTGTAGGGTTTGAGGCTCGATCCCCAGTGGGGTGGTGTACAGGAGGCATCTGATCGATATTTCACTCTCACATCAATGTTTTTCTCTCACCTCCCCTTCCTTTCTTTTTAAAAATCAATTTAAAAAATACACTTTTTAAATGGTAGGGGAAATGGCCATGGGTGCAGCAAATGACCCGAAGTCAGAAGGCTATCAGATGAACAACCTTTTCCTTACATTTGTAAACTATATGAGCAGTAAATTAACACACAGCGGCTTACACAAGGGTTGGGTAAGGAAACAAATTAGCTTTCTAAATCTCAACCATTTACTGTCTCTCCATCAGCATTTACAGTTCCTGCATCATCAAAATGTTTATCCAATATCCTATATACTAAAGAGGTAATATGCAAACTAATTGTCACGCCCTTACACAAGATGGCTGTTGTGGACGATCAGGCCAGCAGGGGAGGGCAGTTAGGGGTGACTGAGCCTGCAGGAGAGGGAGGGCAGTTGGGGGTGACCAAGCCTGCAGGGGAAGGAGGGCAGTTGGGGAAACCAGATTGGAAGGGGAGGGCAGTTAGGGGCAACCGGGCCAGCAGGGAAGCAGTTAGGCATCAGTCAGGCTGGCAGGGGAGTGGTTAGGGGTGATCAGGGTGGCAGGCAGAAGCAGTTGGAGCAATCAGGCAGGCAGGCAGGCGAGTGGTTGGGAGCCAGCAGTCCTGGATTATGAGAGGGACTTCCCAGATTGGAGAGGGTGCAGGCTGGGCTAAGGCACCCTCCCCCTGCCATTGCACAAATTTCGTGTACGGAGCCTCAGGTATTATATAAGAAAAAAATTGTGCTGCCCCCAGAAGGACATAACTGTATATATTTAAAGCAGGATTTCGTAACTGCACAAAAAGTTTCTCATTATTTGTTGTAAGGGGCTGTTCTGTGGTGTTTAACAGCATCCCTGGCTTCTACACACTATACTGTCTCCAGAGTGATGTCCAAAAATGTCTCTAGGAACTGCCAAATGTCCCCTGGAGGGAAAAATTACACCAGGTACCCCGGTTTAAAGGAACTTGACTAAAAATTCACTTTTTAAAAGATGAAAATAAAGAGAAAAATAACTAAAACTCTATAGAAAGTCAAGATACTACCTAGGCAGCAGTTATATTTGTTGTGGCAAATGCCAAATTAGTGGGAAAATAATCCGGTACCAAGTTTGTATTATGACATAGTCACTGAGGCTATAAACAAACATTAATAATAACTCAGGCACTTACTGCTCCAGAAAAATTTCTCTCTTCTTTCCTCTCTCTAAAAATGAATAAAAAGTATCTTTTAAAGCGTATTAAGGTAAAACTCAAGGAAAGGAAAAGCTTCTAAAACACACAGCATAATGCAATATACACAGCTCCCTCAGTCTTTGATTCAGGTATCATTAAAAGCCTAATAAATTGCTAGTTTCACAAGTCAATTCAGTATGAAACTTCAAAATTAAGTACAGTATCAGTTTACGTTCTGGCTAACAGACTTTTTTAAATGATTGCTCTACTCACTGCTTCCATGACAATGCCATTTTTACATCACAATTTTAGAAGTACCAAAGTTACTGTTGGCATAGCATAAGTATACCTGTCAAACCTACTCAATAAAATTATTCAGCTGTACACAATTTGCTACATTAATTTTCAAATTGACTGAAATATAAGATAATGTTTTAGGGTCACTTAACTTCTAAAATTCCAACAGATTAACTCATGGAATTTTTGGTATTTTGAAAATCAACAGTCTGTCCTTTCTCATTAAGTAGCATTTCTGATCCTTCATTGTAAAAACATGACTGGAAGTTCACGACAGCATACTTACATGGCTCAGAACAAATTTGGTACCTAAAAAATAGCAATGATGCCCTGACTGGTTTGGCTCAGTGGATAGAGGGTCGGCCTGTGGACTCAAGGGTCCCGGGTTCGATTCTGGTCAAGGGCATGTACCTTGGTTGTGGGCTCATCCCCAGTGGGGAGTGTGCAGGAGGCAGTTGATGGATGTTTCTCTCTCATTGCTGTTTCTAACTCTCTATCCCTCTACCTTCCTCTTTGTAAAAAATCAATAAAAATATATTTTAAAAAAAAGAAAAGCAATGATAAGTTTTGAGTCTCTTCTTTATCTTTTCTTCACATAGTTTAATGCAAGAAGAACCACTTATTTGATACATTAAGTAACAAATATTCTGTAGGCCTAAGATAAAAGAAAACAGAGTATGGCAAGAAAAAAGAAATGCTTTCAAGGAATATTCAAGCTAATGGAGGACAAGGATATGTTCCATCTTTCAGTTAGTGCTGAGTAACAATTATATACAAAATGCAATGAAATGTGATATGGATAAGAAAGCAAGGAATTCCCATGAAAGCTGGGAAACTTCATTTTGAAGTATTTCATTTTTCTGAACAGTTGGGATTTATAGACATAAGATTCCAGGGACAATACTTGGAGGGAGGGAAAAAGAGGCAACAGCAGAAACTTGAAAGAAGAGAAGCAGAGGATCCACTGAAAGAAAACCAAAGCAGAGATGGAATAGGACAAAATTATAAATAGAAGTGGAAAGGCCCTTGGCTTTGGAAAGCAAAAGCATTATTTCTTCTGAGAGAGAGCCACGAAGTGAAAGACTGAAAATACAGATACATTTTGAGATTGGAAGGATTAAAGTGGACATTATTTACTTAGAGGAAGGAGGCAGCTGAAAGCTTTCAGGGAAGGTAAAAAAAAAATTGGATTGAGTGATGTGCATTGAGTCATGTAATAAAAGTAATACCAGGTGGTAATGAAAGCTAGACAGCTTGAAAGTACAATGGATCCAATCAACATTGGGTGACTTTCTCCAGCAACTTTTAATTGAAAAAGAAAGCTGAGGAGAGGCCAGTATAACAAAGGCCCATTAGGGCAAGAAATTCTATGGTCCCAAGAAAGCACTGGGAAAATAAATGCCTTTGCTGTGCAGGCTGGATTAGGAGGCAAATAAAATGCAAAGAACTAGCAGATCAGCCCAGGGTCCAGAATAAACTTGATTTAGAAGTGGAGACAACAGTGGCTGGGAAGCAATGAATTGGAAGTTTTCCTGTTCTTCAGAAGCCAGAGAAGTGCTTCACCATCTCAAAGAAACTGCCCTCACTGTATGACCTCCAGATCTGTTTGCATAGAATATTAATTCCAATTAAAGATACTTGCTTAAAAGGATACTATAACCTGGTAGGAAACTAGGGATCCTATAAGTACACTGCCTCAAAAAACATGATATAGTATCACATAAGCACCACCATCATCTCTAAATTTACAGGAGTAGTACTTTTATTTATAGCTTATGTTTCTGAGACTGCTACATTAATCATATTATATTTTATATATAAAAAGAAGTGTTCATGGAAAATTAAAAAATTGAGCCCAGCCCTAACCAGTTTGCCTTAGTGGCTAGAGCGTCGGCTTGCGAACTGAAGGGTCTCAGGTTCGATTCCGGTCGGGGGCATGTACCTTGGTTGCAGGCACATCCCCAGTGGGGGTGTGCAGGAGGCAGCTGATTGATGTTTCTCTCATCGATGTTCTAGCTTTCTATCCCTCTCACCTTCCTCTCTGTAAAAAACTAATCTAATAAAAGAGTAATATTGAAATTGACCGTTTCTACGGGACGCCTAAGCCATGCCCACCAGCCAATCAGAGCGGCTGTATGCAAATTAACCCAGCCAAGATAGAGGCTGGCAGTCACCAAGCTAAAGTAAACAGCAGGCTTCCGTTGCACCAGGAGTAAACTGTCTGCCGGCCGGCTGGGCTTCTCCAGGCTCAGGCAACATATTTGCAACATTGTTTCAATTATAGAAGCCTCCGAGCTGAAGCAAACAGCAAGCTTCCATTGCACCAGCGATGGAGGAAACTGTCTGCCTAGCTGGGCCTCTAAGGCAACATTCTTTCAATTATAGAAGCCACAGAGCTGAAGGCAACAGGAGGCTTCGTTATCTGCCTAGGCCTTGGCATAAAGGAACAGTATATCAATTATAGAAGATAAATAAACCCCAGAAACCTGTTTTCAGCCAGCCTTACTGAGACATTGGGTCAATGAGAGCTGTGGGCAGCCTGAAAACAGCCCTCAGCCCGTCACCCAGGCTAGCCACACCCCAATGGAGTGAGGGTCCCCCACTGGGGGGCTTGGCCAGCCTGCAAACAGCCATCAGCCCCTCACCCAGGCTGGCCAGGAACCCCAGTAGGGACCCAAAACCTGAAGGGACTGTGGGCAGCCTGAAAACACCCCTCAGCTCCTCACCCAGGCTGCCCAGGCAACCCAGTAGGGACCCAAAACCTGAAGGGGCTGTGGGCAGCCTGAAAACAGCCCTCAGCCTGTCACCCAGGCTGGCCACACCCCAATGGAATGAAGATCCACACTGCAGGGCTTGGCCAGCCTGCAAACAGCCATCAGCCCTACACCCAGGCTGGCCAGGTACCCCAGTAGGGACCCAAAACCTGAAGGGACTGTGGGCAGCCTGAAAACACCTCTTAGCTCCTCACCCAGGTACCCCAGTAGGGACCCAAAACCTGAAAGGGCTGTGGGCAGCCTGAAAACGGCCCTCACACCATCACCCAGGCTGGCCACACTGCAATGGGATGAGGGTCCACACTAGGGGGCTTGACCAGCCTGCAAACAGCCATCAGCCCCTCACCCAGGCTGACCAGGCACGCCAGCAGGTGGATATCCCCAGGGGGTCCCAGACTGTGAGAGGGCACAGGCCGGGCTGAGGGACCTCCCGAGTGCACAAATTTTTGTGCACCGGGCCCCTAGTTAAATATATTTAGAAAAAAAAAAATTTGAGCCCAGCCAGCATAGCTCAGCAGTTGAGTGTCAACCTATGAACCAGGAGGTCATAGTTCAATACCTGGTCAGGACACAGGCCCAAATTGTGGGCTTGATCCACAGTATGGGGCGTGCATGAGGCAGCTGATCAATGATTCTTTTTCATCACTGATATTTCTACCTCTCTCTCCCTCCTTTCCTCTCTCTGAAATCAATAAAAATATAAAATTAAAATAAAAAGACTAGCAAACAGCCCTGGCCATGTGGCTCAGTTGGTTATGGTGGTCTCTCGATAAGCCAGGGTTTCGGGTTCCATCCCTGGTCAGGGCACATAACAAGAATCAACCAATGAATACATAAATAAGTGGAAAAATAAATCAATGTCTCTCTCTCTCTAAAAAATAAAATAAATAAAATATCAATCAATTAAAAAAAACCTAACATAAGAATTGACTATATAAAATGGTTCTATTCATACAGAGTTCAAAAACAGGCAAAACTAATTAAACTGTGAGGCCAGGACAGTGATTATTACTCTTGGACTAAGAAGAGGTAGTAACTAGAAGGAGAATCCAAGGGAGTTTCTAGGATGCTAGTTATACTGTTTCTTGACTTAGGTTGTTACACCAATGTATCTCCTTTTAGAAAATTCATTAAACACGCACACTTCAGATTTGTGCTTTTATGTATATTATACTTCATTTAAAAATTTTAAAATGCTGATCTAAAACAAAAGAAAAATAAAATATACTGAAATTGCTAATTGTATTTAGGGTAGCATGATTATATAATTTTCTTTTATTTTAATTTTAAAAATTATCTGAAATATATTTTTAGACTAACTTAGTCCTTTCTAGAATAATTAAATACTTCCTATGTGCTAGACCTTGTTCAAAGTACTTTATACATATTAAATCACCAAATCCTCAAAACAACTCTATGAATTCGGTATGTTATTACTTCACTTTAAAATTGAAGAAACTGTGACACTGAGGTTGAATAACTTCCCCCAGATAACAACTAAAAAGTGGCAAAGCCATAATTTGAAACAAGGTGCTCTGGCTCCCAAGTTCATGCTCTAAAACACTATCCATACCATCTCTCTAATAAAATTTTACTTTACAGTGAGAAAAACATAATTAAGAAAATACATTATTTAATCAATCTAAATAATTATCATTCTATTATTACTATTTAGTTCTCCATGAAGCTGGATGCTAAAAAAATTACACATAAGGATAAGGGGTATCATCAAATGGAGTAATTGAATGTCACTCAAAGCTAGTCATATACCTCTCTTCTATTCTGTTCTTATCCATGAGAGGCTGCTTAATCCACTGGTTAACCAGTCTTTGTCCTTGTGGGGTTTTGCATTTATTCAGCAATGCAGCCAGAGACTGAGAGCCAGTGGTATCTTCAACAGAACCCTAGTAAACAAAAAATGAAAAAGAATGGCATTCTCATTAGTGAAAAATCTTACTATGACATGAAAAATAATTTTGAGAACCAAGAACATTTAATATTCTTCAAATATTAAATAAGAAATCTGCACAAAAGTTCTTCAAATTTTCAACTCTTTGTGTTTTCTGCTGTGTATTACCCAACCAAAACTGCTTTGTATTTACTGAAGTTGTAGACATAAAACTTATTAATATGTAATTTTTAAAAAACTACTATATTAAAAATTATTTATAAAAAAAGTCAGGGCAAATATTGTTTATATAACTTACAACTAGACAAATGTAGTAATTCAAGGGTGAGGTCCAAGCAGGCCAGGGTCAGGGAACAGTGCGCTTAGAGGGAGCAGGGAGAAGGCGGGAGAAGGTGTATATACTAATTCAAAACTACTTATTCAAGTATAATAATATTTCAAAATATTTAAGCTCCTTAGAAAGATTCTTCAGGCCCTAGCCTGGCTGACTCAGTGAACAGAGCATCGCAGGCCGCAGGTTCAATTCCAGGCAAGAGCACACGCCCCAGTTGTAGGCTCAATACTGCAGCCGTAGGAGCATTTGCGGGAGGAAACCAATTGATTTGCCTCCCTCACATTGATGTTTCTGTTTCTGTTGCTGCCTCCTCCTCCTCCTCCTCCTCCTCTTCCACCTCCTCCTCTCTCCACTCTCTAAATATCCTGGGGTGAGGATTCACAAAAAAGAAAAATTCCTCAAGATATGTGAGAGGAAACATTTTTAAGCAATCAATGGTTCTTATTATGAGACTTTTTTAATAGTCATCTGTATATTGTATTGTGTTTTCACCACCACAAGTCTTCTTCCATCACCACTTATCCTCCCTCCTTTACCTCTTCCACCTTCCCCATAGTACTCACCATACTATTGTTATGTGTCTATAAATTTTACCATTCAATGTGGTCTTTTTTTAATATGCATTGAGTCTTACAGAGAAAAGAAGGGAGAGGGAGAGAGAAACACTGATCAGCTGCCTCCTGCATGCCCTCTACTGGGGACTGATCCCAAAACCTGGGCAAGTGCACTGACCAGGAATAGAACCTGCAATTTCTGGGTACATAGGATGACACTCAACCGAGCCTTTCAATGTTGTTAATCCATGTATTTTTTTTTTTACCTGGAAAAGGTTAAGGGCTCTGACTGCTGCAATATCCAATTTCATGTACTGGTGAAAGTCAAAAGTAGTCAGTTCAAACTGTCCGAAGTTTGAATCATCTGATAAGAGTTCTAAAAACTTGATAACTGCAGATAACGATGCAACTGCAACCTAAGATTAAGAATGTAAAATAAAAGACTATCATCACTAGAATTCTAGAGATTTTTTAAAAGGTAATGGGGAAAAAAATTTCAAGCACATCATTTTCTTTGGTGTTTCTTCCCGATCCAAACTAAGAAAACAAAAGTTTAAATAAATCTCTTATCAGAAAGGACATATGCATCCCTATGTTCATAGCAGCACAATTTACCATAGCTAATATTTGGAAACAGCCTAAGTGCCCATCAGCAGATGAATGGATCAGAAAACTGTGGTACATCTACACAATGGAATACTATGCTGTTGTAAAAAAGAAGGGATTCTTACCATTTTCAACAGCATGGATGGAACTGGAGAGTATTATGCTAAGTGGAATAAGCCAGTCAATGAAAGAAAAATACCATATGATCTCTCTCATTTATGGATAATAAAGAACATTATAAACTGATGAACAAAAATAGATACAGAGGCAGAGCTGCATCGAACAGCCTGTCAAACTACAGTGGGAAGGCTAGGGAGGATTGGGTGGGGGGTTAAGAGATCAACTGAAGGACTTGTATGCATGCATATAAGCATAACCAATGGACATAAGACACTGGGGGGTAGGGGAGGCGGGGAGAAGGTCATGGAAAAAAATGGAGACTTATCTAATACTCTGTAATACTTTAAGCAATAAAACAAAATTTTAAAAATAAATAAATGAATCTCTTCACATTAGAAAATAATTGTTAGAAAATGAAAATGTACTGTAATAGTAGCACTGTTCATAACAACCAAAAATAGAAATTACTCAAATGTCCATTAAGAGCAAACTGGGTAAAGTCTAGCATGTTCAATGATCACCCTAAGGAATACTACACACAATATAGGCACAAACAATCTGCAGCTACATACAATATGGACAAATCTCACAAACATAATACTGAATGAAAGAAACCAGACACAAAGAGCACATATAACTATATAATTCCATTTACCTAAACAAAAACAAAAATCTACATTCAGAGGTAAGAACCAGCTTACCCTGGGTGAAGGTAATGACTGAAGTTCATATACTTTCCTATATGTATCTTTAAATAAGAAATTTAAATAAATTATTATATATATATTCTGACTGCTCCACCAACCGTTTCTCTGGTCTACCTCTCCTCAGGCCTCCCTCTTTCCTGAGACATAAAAAAACTGAAATCAAGTCAATTAATAATCCTACAATGGCCTCTAGGTGTTCAAGTGAAAAGAAGGGTCCCCTCCCTGTCTCTCCTTTAAATCAAAAGCTAGATCCATCCATATAAGCATAACCAATGGACACAAAACACTGGGGGAAGGAGGGGCTGGGGGAAGGACAAGGGGGGAAAAAAAGGAGACATATGTACTACTCTTTGTAATATTTTAAGCAATAATAAAAATTAATTAATTAAATCAAAAGCTAGAAATGATTAAGCTTAGTGATAAAGGCAGGTCAAAAGTCAAGATAAGCTGAAAGCTAGTTTTCTTGTGCCAAACAGGGAAGCCAGTAGTGAATGCAAAGGAAAAGTTCTTGAGGAAAATGGAAAGTACTACTGCAGTGAATACATGAATGATTAAAAAAAGCAAAGACTTCTTGCAGATATGGAGAAAGTTTTAGTAGTCCGGATAGAAGAGTAAACCAGTCATGTCCTTAAGCCAAAGCTTAATCCAGAGCAAGGCCCTAACTCTTGAATTCTATGAAGGCTGAAAGGTGAAGAAGCTGCAGAAGCTTGAAGACTAGAAAGGTTGGCTTATGAGATTTAAGGAAAGAAACTCTCTCTATAACAATAAAAGTGCAAGGTGAAGCAGCAAGTGCTACTGTAGAAGCTACAGCAAGTTCTCCAATAGATCTAGATAAGATACTGAATGAAGGTAACTGCACTAAATACCACATATTCAATGTAGATCAAACAGCCTGATATTGGGAAAAGATCCTAGCTAAGACATGATCATAGCTAGAGAGAAGTCAATGCCTGGCCTCAAAGCTTCACAGACTGACTCGGTAGGGGCTAATGCTGCTGGTGACTAAGTTGAAGCCAATGCTCATTCACCATTCTGAAAATCTAGGGCCCTTAAGAATTATACTGAATCTACTCTGCTTGTGCTCTAAAAATGGAACAACAAAGCCTGGATGACAGCACATCTATACTGAATATTTTGAGCTCACTGTTGGGACTTATTGCTCAGGGAAAAAGATTCCTTTCAAAATATTACTGATGCCCTAGCCGATTTGACTCAGTAGTAGAGTGTCAGCCTGGAGACTTGAAGGGTTCCAGGTTCCATTCCAGTTGAGAGCATATGCCCAGGTTGCAGGCTCAATCCCCAGTAGGGGGCATGCCAGAGGCAGCTACTCAATGATTCTCTCTCATCATTGATGCTTATATCAATCTCTCTCTCCCTTTCTCTTTGAAATCAATAAGAAATATATTAATATATATACACATATATATAATTACATATGTACATATGTATATATGTGTGTGTATGTATATGTATATGTATATATGTATATATTACTGCTCACTGACAATGCACCTTGTCACCTAAGAGCTCCGATGGCGGTTTACTGACTAGACTGATGCTGTTTTTATGCCTGCTAACACAACATTCATTCTGCAGCCTATAGATTAAAGAATATTTTCAACTCTCAAGTCTTATTATTTAAGAAATACAGTTCATAAAGCTATAGATGCCATTAAGTGATTCCTGTGATGGATTTAGGCAAAGTACATTTAAAGCCTTCTGGAAAGGACTCACTATTCTAAATATCATTAAGAACATTTCTATTTCATGGGAAAAGGTGAAAATAAACATTAAAGGGAGTTTGGAAGGATAACTCAAACTCAAGGATGACTTTGAAAAGTTCAAGACTTCACTGGAGGAAGTAATTGCTCATGTGGTGGAAATAACAGAACTAGAATTAGAAGTGGAGCCTGAAGATGTGACTGAATTGCTGCAATCTCATAAAACTTTTAACAGATGAGGAATTGATTCTTACCCATGAACAATCAAAATGGTTTCTTGAGATGGAATCTACTCCTAGTGAAGATGCTGGGAAGACTGTTAAAATGACAGCAAAGGATTTAGGCTATTACATAAACTTAGTTAATAAAGAGGCAGAGTTTAAGAGGATTGACTCCAATTTTGAGAGAAGTTCTACTGGGGATAAAGTGATATCAAATAGTATCACAAGGTACAGCGAAATCATTAATGAAAGAAAAAGTGAATCAATGTGGAAAACTTCATTGTGTTCTTAAGAAACTAGAGGCCCAGTGCACAAAAATTTGTGTACTGAGCGGTGGGGGAAGGGGGATGGGAGGAGGAGATCCCTCAGCCCAGCCTGTGCCCTGTCCTAGTCTGGGACCTCTCGGGTGATGTCCACCTGTTGGCTTAGGCCCGCTCCCCAGGGGAAACGGGCCTAAGCTGGCAGTCAAACATCCCTCTGGCAGCCCGGGAGCCCTCCGGGGATGTCCACTTGCCAGCAGGGAGTATGCTTAAGCTGCACTCAGACATCCTTAGCACTGCTGAAGAGGCAGGAGAGGCTCCCACCACCATCACTGTGCTGGCAGCCATCAGCCTGGCTTGTGGCTGAGCAGAGCTCCCTCTGTGGGAATGCGCTGACCACCAGGAGCACCTCTTGCATTGAGCGTCTGGCATCTGGTGGTCACTGTGTGTCATAGTGACCTGTCATTCCCAGTCGCTCTGCTGTTAGGGTTAATTTGCATATTACCCTTTTATTATATAGGATAGGATAGAGGCCTGGTGCATGGGTGGGGACTGGCTGGTTTGCCCTGAAGGGTGTCCCAGATCAGGGTAGGGGTCCCACTGGGGTTCCTGGCCAACCTGGGTGAGGGGCTGATGGCTGTTTGCAGGCTGGCCACAGCCCCCAGCAACCCAAGCTCCCAGCAAGGCTGGCTGGAAGCAGGTATCTGGGGTTTATTTATCTTCTATAATTAAAACTTTGTTGCCTTGAGCCGAGGCCACATCCGGCCAAGGCAGGCAGCTTCCTCCATCGCCAGGACAACCAAGCCTGTTTGCTCCGGCTCCATGGCTGCTGGCTGCTATCTTGGTTGGGTTAATTTGCATATAGTCACTTTGACTGGCTGGTGGGCGTGGCTTGGGATGTACGGAGTGACACAATGAGCATATTACTCTTTTATTAGATTAGATTGCAACAACCATAGTTAGCAGACATCAACATCAAAGCAAAATTCTCCATCAGCAAAAAAGATTACAACTGTCTGCAGGCTCAAATAATAGTTAGCATGTTAGTAATAAAGTATATTTTAATTAAGGTATGTGCTGTTTTTAGGTATAATGCTATTGCACTTAATAGACTAGAGTATAGTGTAAACATAACTTTTATATGCACTGGGAAACCAAAAAATGTGTGAGTCACTTTTTCACATATTCACTTTATGTGGTGGTCTGAAATGAACCTGCAGTATCTCTAAGGAATATCAGTACTGAACATAAATAAAAAGTTCAGCAAAGCAAATGATAGCCCAACGACAAATTCTACTTATTAAAATACTAGAGGCCCAGTGCACAAAAATTTGTGCACTCGGTGGGGGTGGGGGGGGTCCCTCAGCCTGGCCTGTGCCCTCTAGCAATCTGGGGCCCCTCGGGAGATGTCCACCTGCTGGCTTAGGCCCACTCCCCGGGCAATCGGGCCTAAGCTGGCAGCCAGACATCCCTCTGGCAGCCTGTGCCCTTGGGGGATGTCCACTCCCCAGTGGTAAGCAGGCTTAAGCTGTAGTTGGACATCCTCAGTGCTGCTGAGGAGGCGGGAGAGGCTCCCTCCCACCACTGTTGTGCTGGCAGCTGGCAACCTTGGCTTGTGGCTGAGCAGAGCTCCCCCTGTGGGAGTGCACTGACCACCAGGGGGCAGCTCCTGCATTGAGCATCTGCCTCCTGGTGTTCAGTGTGTGTCATAATGACCAGTCATTCCCAGTGTTTCTGCTGTTAGGGTCAATTTGCATATTACCCTTTTATTATATAGGAGGATACTTGATACTAGATTCATTATAAATAAACATGTTTCTCCTAATTGATAACGTAGTTATCTTTCTGCCCTCGCCAAACTCTAACAAATGTATAAGGTTGCCACAAGAATCTCCTGTCACCAGAAGACACAGATAAAAACAGTTTCTTGTATCCTGAAAGCTTCTTTATATTTTCAACAGAGAGATTAAGTTTCTCTAATATTGAAATTATTGCTCATCCATATTGGTTTTTGATTACATCACCAAAAAAAGGTAAAAAGAATAAACTTAGTTTATAAGGACCAAACTATTATCTAATAATCACTGCAAAATCATGATAGTCATAACAGTCTCAGGTTGTTCAAGTTTGAAATCTACTTTGAAAATTACAAAGTTTGTTCTGTCTTATTTAAATATACAACAGAATTTTCCATTTTACTCCACAAATATCTTGTCAAGAGCTTCCAATATTTTACCATAACAATGTCTCTCCCAAGTCATACCCACCTCGAAGAGCTGGACAGTTAAGATAAACTTTAACCACTGAAAATAATTTACATTATTATGCATATTTATTTCTACGACTGAAAACATTATAACTAGTGCCAATTTTTGAGCCAACTTGTTTAAATGTAACTTTTATTATGCAATTATTATGTTCTGTATATTTCTTCATCTCTATACTTTCTAATCTCCATAACAATCCTTAAGACAGGTATTTTTAACCTTATTTAGCATGTAATGAAACTGCCTCTCAGAAGTAATTTATAAATGATTCTACAGCTTGTAAATTGTAAAGCTTTGATAGGTCTTTCTCCCCCTCTAGTCAATAAGCTTTCTCACATACTTAAGTGACAGTAATCAGACTCTTTTACATGAAACCAATAAAATCTTCCTTGTCCCAGAGATACTTGTTATATAAATATTATAGAACTAGGGACCCGGTGCACAAAATTTTGTGGACTTGGGGGGTGGGGTGTATCCCTCGGCCCGGCCTGTGTCCTCTCCCAGTCTGGGATCCCTTGGGGGATGTCCACCTGCTGGCATGCCCGGCCAGCCTAGGTGAGGGGCTGATGGCTGTTTGCAGGCTGGGCAAGCCACCCCAGTGGAGACCCTTATCCTATGGGGGTGTGGCCAGCCTGGGTGACGGGCTGAGGGACGTTTTCAGGCTGCCCACAGCTCCCATTGATCCAACATCCCAGCGAGGCTGGTTGGAATTAGGTTTCTGGGGTTTATTTATCTTTTATAATTGAAACTTTGTTGCCTTGAGCAGAGGCCCAGTCAGGAAACAAAGCCTCCTGTTTGCTTCAGCTCAGTGGCTTCTATAATTGAAACATTGTTGCCTTGAGCAGAGGCCCAGCTGGCCTCGGCAGGCAGTTGCAATGGAAGCCTCCTGTTTGCTCTAGCTCTGAGGCTGCTGGCTGCCATCTTGACTGGGTTAATTTGCATACAGCTGCTCTGATTGGCTGGTGGGTGTGGCTTGGATGGTGGGTGTGGCTTGGGTGTCTTGGAGTGATGGTTAATTTGCATATTACTTTTTTATTAGATTAGATGATTGTTTAAGGTTGTGTTTAAATTTTTCTAGTCATTTCCTTGAGTTTTTCTCAAGCTTCATCATAAAAATAAGCTTAATATCTGTGACCCACAGTTTAGGTTCAAGATATATGTGACAGAAGTAGCCTTCTTAAAAAGTCACTATTACCATTTAGGACAAATTCACACTGTTATTCACATACCTGATTCTCCATTTCTGGCAAGACAGCACTATTCACCTGTTCTCCCTTTTTGCCTTTCAACAACCGGTTAAGGTCTTGATAAATATCTTTTGTGGAAAAGTCAGCTCTTTTTCTTTCTGTTATCAGAATTCCTCCTCTCTGAATAACCTATTTTACAAGAAATATTTTAAATTACTTTGAGAAATGCTGTAAGAAAAGGAAAACTGTAACACTGACAAATATAAAGGGACAATATCTAACAAATTATTAACCCACCTTAAATTTTCATACTACATGCAAGATATTGCTAAAATATATATGTATTAACAAGTATTTTAAAAATACATAAACTAAATTTTCATGGACACTTAAAATTATGTTCACATAAAGCTTTCAAAAAATATTCCCAAAGGTAAAAAAATCTTAACAGAGTAATACTCTTAGAAAATTGTTTAGATACTATCTATGCTAAAAATGCCCAGTTCTTATGGTATTTGAGGCCCACAAAAATAAAAGAATCCTTGGGCAATAAAACAGCCCTTAAGAAATATCTAATAAGCCATACACTTATACAAATGGCACAATCAAAATTTTGTTTTAAAAAATCAGCTAGGCAGGGGAGGGGAGATTAGAGAGCAATCAAAGGACTTGTATGCATGTACATTAGCATAACCAATGGACAGACACTGGGATGGTGGGGGCCTGCCCAGGATGGGAATGGCTTGGGGGGGAGGGGATCAACTGGGGGAAAAGGACTTATGTAAAACTTTAGACAATAAAAAAATAATTAATTTTTTTTTTTTTTAATCAGCTAAAGTTCCACTTGAACTATCAAGAAAAATCCTGTCCTGGCTGGTATGTCTCAGTTGTTTGGGTGTCATCCTGTGCACTGAAAGGTTGCCAGTTCGATTCCCGGTTGGGGCATATGTCCAGATTACAGGCTCGATCCTTGGTAGGGGGGTATGCAGGAGGCAGCTGATTATTCCTTCTCACATCAACCTCTCTCTCCCTCCCTTCTGTTCTCTCTAAAAATCAATTTTTAAAATCTGTAAAAAAAATAAATAATAGTAATCCTGGCAGTGTGGTGACAGTGAGGGAAAGGGAGGTGGTGGAAGTAGGAGATACAGGGGTGATGGAAAAAAAGCATAAATAAATAAAATTTAAAAATAATAATAGTCCTGAAGAATTGCATCGTATTCATTTGATAAATCCATGCGAGATACAATAATAAATTGTGGAGTTTTTAAAATCACCTTGTTTTTCCCCTGAACTGTGAAAGCACTTCCTTTATCAATTGTGAGTTGATCTGAACCCTCTATGCCTCCCATTCTGTTACTCTTTAAGGAGAGAGGGAGGAAGAGAGAGGAAATGATCTGAAGTAGACCAAGTCTTAAATAAGAAACAGCTTATTCTAAAGTCCTATTAGACACAAAATTTCTGTCAAACATAAAAATCAAGACATTCCTCAAAATAAAGCATTATTGAAATTAGACACTTTAAAATTATTCTTTTCCTTAAAGAAAATAATATCATGTTAATTAGAGCCTTTCCTAGGCTTGGTTTCACCTGTCACTAGACCAATTGTCTTACCTGCCTCAGTTTCCCCATGTCTCCAGCAGTCTCTCCTCCTGGTAAAACACATTCCTTTGGTCCAATTTGAATCATGAGAGCCTCCAGATTGGAGAACTGATCATTATCAGGGAACTCACACAGTCCTAGCTTCCTTTGTACGGAGTCAACATACCCAACTCCGACCTGTCTTTGGCCATCAACTGTAGACATTTTCACACCCACAGTACCAATGGAAGTTGACATATCATTGTTACCAAAGAGAATATCTTCAAACTGAGAAAGGTTACCTGGAGAAGCCTAAGCAATAACAAAGAAAAAGTTTAAGAAACTATTGGATAAACTTTAAAATTTTACTAGCAAACAAGAATTACCCAACCTGGATGAATTTAACAAAATAATTTTTACCAAAAAAAATGATGATTCTCATCATTGATCAATGATTCTCATAAATGTGTGTGAAATTACTTTACAAACAGTAAAATCAAATCTTTACTTAATGCTGTGTTCAACTTTATGTAACAGCTATTTAGTACTTATCTTTCAGGGACAGTGACAAAAATCAGTGTCCATACTTACAAGGATTTACTGAATTTCTGAGTTACTTTCAAACTGTAGTTTTTTTAAAATCACATGCTAAAAATTAAATTTTCTCAAAACATTTTACTATCACACTTGGTTAGAATATTAAAACATAATAAATTTTAGTTTTTTCTATGCTTAAAAATAAATAAGTAAATAAATAATTACCTTAAATGCCAAATACCAATCATTCTCCTTGGAGGCCTTATTTCCAGCTCTATTCTTATAAACTTCAACTCTATACTGCTGAACTAGAAGAAGATCTTTTACAAAGGACTCAAAATTCATTTTACTAAGCACAACACTCTCCAGAGTCTTTGCTCCTAAAGAAAAATATTAAAAATATGTTACAGATTTGAGAATTTGAAGTAATGTGTTCCAATTATCTAACACAATATATTCCCCCAAAATGACACGTTCTCTCAGTAATTCATTCATTCAATAAACTGCTTATCAAGCACCTATTATGTGTCCTCAGGATTTTGGTAGATGAAAAGTATAAAATGGTGACTAGAGCCTAGCCTGTATGGCTCAATGGCCAAGCACTAACTCATGAACCAAGAGGTTCACTGGGCTCGATCCCCAATAGGGGGCATGCAGGAGGCAGCCGATCAATAATGTTTCTCATCAAAGTTTCTATTTCTCTCCTTTCCTCTCTCTCTAAAATGGTGAATGGACAAAGCCTTCTGCTTCTGTGAAGGCTAAAAATTAAAATTAAAAGCTGAGGAAATATAAAGAGAAAAGAATGAATAAAAATACATAGCTAACTTTACTTGCCCTTTCTTACAACTTTTCACAATTTTTAAATATAAGCCATATAATAACTATACAGTATTTGTATGAAATGGAATTAATTTTTCAAAAGGTTTATAAGAATGAATTTGTCATTATGCACTATAAAATGCCCTGGATAATATATTCACATAGTTAAAAATTCAAAGGTTCAAAAAGGTGCAGTAAAGTTTTCTTTTCACCACTGCCCCTTACACATCCAGGTCATTAGCACAGTGTTATCAGTTTATAAAAATACTACAGGCCTAGTGCATGAGATTAGTGCACTGGGTGTTTTTGTGTGTTTGTGTGTGTGTGTCCCTCAGCCTAGCCTGTGCCCTCTCACAATCCAGGAGCCCTCGGGGGATGTCAGACTGACGGCTTAGTCAGACATGCTTAGCACTGTTGCAGAGGCCTTGGCAGCTGCGCTCGCCAGCCATGAGCCTGGCTTCTGGGCTTCTGGCTGAGCGGCGCTCCCCTTTTGGGAGCACACTGACCATCAGGGGGCAGCTCCTGTATTAAGCATCTGCCCTCTGGTGATCAATGCGCTCAACCAGAGGCCGGGCTCATGGCTGGCAAGTGCAGCGGCAGTGGGGAGCCTCTCCCACCTTCATGGCAGTGCTAAGGATGTTCAACTGCCGGCTTAGGCCCGCTTGGCATGTCAATCGGACATCCCCCAGTGGTTCCCGGACTGCAAGAGGGCACAGGCCCGGATGAGGCACCTCCCTCCCCCAATGCACTAATTTCATGCACCAGGCCTCTAGTGAACCAATAATCGCATCAATAAGTGGAACAACAAATCAATCAATCAATCTCGCATATCAATAAACAAAAATTTTAATTAAAAAAAAAAAAGCTTGCGCCTGGCAGGCCTCAGTGGTTGTGCATTGACCTATGAACAAGGAGGTCACGGTTTGATTGGTTTGACTCCCTATCAGGGCACATGCCCTGGTTACAGGCTCGATCCCTGCCAAGGGAAGTGTACGAGGCAGCCAATCAATGTTTCTCTCTCAACACTGATGTTTCTCTCTCCCTCCCCTTTTCTTTCCTCTCTGAAATCAATAAAAATATTAAAAAGTTGAAAAAAATTATGTTTATCCTAGAATCACATTCAGCAAGGCATGTACTTACATTCTCACAGGCATATGCAGAAATTAAGCCCTATCCAGGTTGCAGCAGATTCCCATTTCCCAACTAATACTCAGATTCAGAACCACAAGGTGAAATGAGAGGCTCCATTTTAATTCTTCCCTGTTTTTGCCTAAAACATAGGGGGACCATGCCCTAACCAGTTTGGCTCAGTGGATAGAGCATCAGCCTGCAGACTGAAAGGTCCCAGGTTCGATTCCGGTCAAGGGCATGTACCATGGTTGCGGGCACATCCCCAGTAGGGGGTGTGCAGGAGGCATCTGATCGATGTTTCTCTCATCGATGTTTCTGACTCTCTGACCCTCTCCCTTCCTATTTGTAAAAAAAATCAATAAAATATATTTAAAAAAATTAAAAAACAAAAACATAGGGGGACCGTGCTGGTTTGCCCAAGACTTTTCCAATTTTAGTACTGAAAGTGCAGCATCCCAGAAGCCCCACTCATTCCTAGGCAAACCAGAATGATTGGCAAACCCTATCAGCCCATCTAGTTGAATTCTACATAGGTATTCCTATGATGAAACATCAAAAAAAAAAAAAAACTTGCTCATAAAAGCACTGAACCAGAGTTAATACAAAACCAAAGAGGAATTTCTCCCAGAAACTCTTAAAAATACCATTGTGAATATAGTCAGCAACTAAAAGCAAATATGGCAATTAGTTTCAAAACAGTGTTTTTCATATCATCCTTCCATTTTGAAGGCAAAATATAAAGCGCAACCCAGCAAAAACAATTCTGGGGGGGGGGGGAACACACAGATCTAGCATAATTCCTTAACAGTTCTTAAATAATCAGTCCAGTTAGACATGCCAGCATTTGACTTTGAATATTTACCACAGGATGAACAAGCACTCTCAGATTTACAAGCAGCACCACTCCCCATTCTTATACCTATTTTGCACATTAATGTTATCTGCCTGGCCCGGAGTACCCAGAACAATAGTTGTCTTTTCACTGACACATTTAATAGAACAGGGGCTCAAAACTGTGATGAGGTCTTAACAGTGGGTGAGGCAGAGGCAATGAATGAGGTGATTCCCCACCCTCCCAAGGCCTCCTCTACCTCCATTACTAACCTACAGGTTAGGTTGCCCAACCTCCAAGGTTATCCTCCCAAGATACTACTCTCAGAGGGGTTGGGATGGCAATGCATTTTAAGTCATATTTACCAAGAAGCACCTGAAGTGCAGCTACTTCTGGTGAAGAGCTAAGACCATACGTTTTCTGTCAGCATAGCTGGGAAGTAGGACTGACCTCCTGGTGTGAAATAAGAGGAACAAGAAGAGAAAGCTACCCAGCCTCCACCTGGTTACAGCAGAAAGAATACCCTCAGGTTGGTGCAACATTCTTTTTCTTGAAGAAGAATGTGGACGCCAACCTGGATGCCCAGCCAATCTGGTTTGAGTGTCCAAGATCATGGTTCAATGCCCAGTCAGGACACATGCCTGTGTCATGGGCTTGAACCCCAGTAGGGGGGTGTGCAGGAGGCAGCCAATCAATGCTCTTTCTCATTGATTTCCCTATCCCTCTCATTTCCTCAATAAAAATTAATAATAACATTATTTTAAAAAATAACAATAATGTAGAGGCTCTGTCAACCCATGCACTGAAGGGTCCTGGGTTCGATTCCAATCAAGGGCACCTACCTGGGTTGGTTCAATCCCTGACCCACGTTGGGGCATGTGCAGGAGGCAACTAATCCATGTGTCTCTCTCATATCGATGTTTTGCTCTCTCTTTGCCTGCCTCCCTCTGTTCCTCCCTCCTTTCCTTCCAGTCTCTCTAAAAATTAATGCAAAAAATATCCTCAGGTGAGGATTAACAACAAAAAAGAAATAACCCAAATGTCCATCAACTGATCAAAATATGGTACATCCATAAAATAATGTCCAGTGAAAGAAGCGAGGCCTTGGCAGTATGGTTCAGTCATTGAGCATCGACCCGTGAACCAAGAGATCACAGGTTCCATTCCCACCGGACACCTGCCTGGGTTTCAGGCTCAATTCCAGGTGGGGGGCATGCAGGAGGCAGCTGATAGATATCCCTTCCTCTCTCTAAAACAAACAAACGAACAAACACATACTTAAAAAAAAAAAAAGCCAGTCACAAAGACCACACACCACACATTGTATAGATTCCACTTAGTCAACCCTCTGTATCTGTGGTTCTGAATCCTCAAATGAACCAACCTTGGATGGAAAATATTTGAGGTTGAAAGGGGGGAATGATATCACTTTGTAAGTGGGCATTTTCCCACCATTGTTTTTTGTTTGGTCCCAAATTTATTGTATCAGCAGGTAGATGCATAGGGCACCGCTGACAATAGATAATAGATAATGCATAGTCCGTCACCCGTTTGGCGCCCTTGTTTACAAGTTTCCCGTGCCCCACCGCTTAGCAGAACAAAACTAGTTTTAACTTTGGTATAAAAAGCGATATGACGAGTTTACTCGTTTCCCACAAACAATCTATTGCTGTTTACTATGTGGTTATTCCTACAACAATTGTGTCTGTACTGAACATATACTGACTTTTTTCCTTGTCATTATTCCTTAAACAATATAGTATGACAGCTATTTACATAGCATTTACATTGTTTAGACAAGTAATCTAGAGGTGATTTAAAATATATGGAAGGATGTACCTAGGATATGCAAATACTATGACATTTTATGTAAGGGACTTGAGCATCTGGATTTTGGTATGGGAAAGGAGTCCTGGAACCAATCCCCTACATATGCCAAAGGGCAACTGTTAATAAAATGTCTAAAATAAGCAAATTTAGACATGAAAAGTACGTTATCGGTTGCCAAGGATTGGAGATAAGGAAAAGTGACTGTTAATGGATAAAGAATTTCTTTTGGGGGGGGTGGGCCAATGAAAATGTTTTAAAATTTATTGTGTAATAGTTGCTTCCCTTTGTGAATATACTAAAAACCAGTGAACTGTATAGAGTGGGCAAAAGTAGGCTTACAGTTTTTGGAAAATAATACAACTCTTAAGAAATAATAATACCGCCCTAATCGGTTTGGTTCAGAGGATAGAGCGTCAGCCTGAGGACTGAAAGATCCCAGGTTCGATTCCAGTCAAGGGCATGTACCTTAGTTGCGGGCACATCCCCAGTAGGAGGTGTGCAGGAGGCAGCTGATCGATGTTTCTCTCTCACTGATGTTTCTAACTCTCTATTCCTCTCCTTTACTCTCTGTAAAAAAATCAATAAAATATATTTTTTAAAAAAGAAATAATAATACAAAATAAGCTGTTTCTTGTACTAACAACTGTGACCCTCCTTTTGCTCCATTCTGTACTTTCAGTGGATGAACAGTATTGTATGTGAACGACAGCTCAACAAACATGTTATAACTTTGAGGGCAAGAAATTGAGAGCTTCTCTTCTAATGATATCTACTTTCTTTTCTTTTTTTAATTTTTATTTATTGACTTGAGAGGGAGGAAGAGGGGAAGGGGAGAGGGGAGGAAGAGAGACAAAGAAAGAGTGGGAGAGGAAGGGGGAGAGAAAGAGAGAAATATCAATTTATTGTTCCACTTATTTATGGTTGTTTCTTGTATGTACCCTGACTAGGGATCAAACCCACAACCTTGGTATATCAGGACAATGTTCTAACCAATCGAGCTACCCGGCCAGGGCCAATGATATCCATTTTCAATAGTAAGAAGCAAAACTGACTGCTAAAGAAGGTAGGGAAAGGTGACAGGTCCAAAATCTGTCAAGACTGGGAGTGCAAGGGATCCTCACAAGGTATTTATAGTTTCTAGAGTACAGATGTTACTTACCGATCTGGGGTCATTTATGCAATAAGCAGTGCTGCCCAGAAACAGGCTAACCTTCTTAACCTTATCTGATTTCCAGAGCAGCAAGGGAAAAGGTTTTGTTAACCCTTTACCCAGGTGGTATAATATTACACTATAGTAAAGAAACTAGTAACAACAAACAAGTAACTTTGGCAGCCTGACATCAACATACATTATAAAAAATACTACTTTGGCCCTAACCGGTTTGGCTCTGTGGACTGAAGGGTCCCAGGTTCGATTCCAGTCAAGGGCATGTACCTTGGTTGTGGGCACATCTCCAGAGGGAGGTGTGCGGGAGGCAGCTGATCAATGTTTCTCTCTCATTGATGTTTCTAACTCTCTATCCTTCTCCCTTCCTGTCTGTAAAGAATTCAATAAAATATATTTAAAAAAAAATATTACCTTGGACAGTAAAAACTGCAAAACATCAGCTTTTGGGATCCAAGATAGTTTTTTCGAGCCCTTCCCTTTTTCAGCTACTTCAGCCAATTTCTGGTAATTTACCCATCATTTAGAAGTCTAATTAAGCTAATCAAATAAATGTTAGGACAATCCTTAACCTATAATGTCCCTCCCCTCATCCTGCTGGTCGCCACCTGGGGCAATCGGCACCCCCCCATCTCACACCCACCTTGGCCTGGCACCACCTGCTCACCTGCTCCACCATCCCACTGAGGTCCTGCTGTGGCCCATCAGGGCTGGCCATCCCCTGGTGGTCTGCACATGTCATAGCGAGTGGTCAAACTCCCGGTCAGACAATTTGCGTATTAGACTTATTATATAGGGTTGGTTGCTTCTTGTATGTGCCCTGACCAGGGATCGAACCCACAACCTTGGGGTATCTGGACAATCTCTAAGCAGCTGTGCTACTCAGCCAGAGCCTCACATTCACTTCTAATCACCTTAACCACATTCTCAATAGGATTAAGATAAGGTGACTTTCTAGGTTATTCTACTCTTGGAAATGTCCTTTTGCAAAAACCAACATTTTAACTCTCACGGTCAACAAAAGGAAAAATTATGTTAAAAAAAAAATCTAGTTCTCTCGGGTCCTCATTTCCAAGATGATCAAGAAAAGAAGGAATAATGGTTGTGCCAAGAAAGGCCAAGGCCATGTGCAGCCCAGCAGCCTATTCGTTGCGCCAACTGCCCGGTATGTTGCCAAGAACAAGGCTATTAAGAAGTTTGTTATTTGGGGAGGCTGGGGGAAGGGCAGGGGGGAAAAAAGAGATATATGTACTAATCTTTGTAATACTTTATGTAATAAAAAAATGAAGTTAAAAAAATTATAAACAAACTACTAAGGGGAATTAAATCTGAAAAATGACCAAAAAAAAAAAAAGAAGAAGAAGTTTGTCATTTGAAACATAGTAGAGGCCGCAGCCATTTGGGACAATTGATGCCCATGTGCTTCCCAAGCTGTATGTGAAACTAAACTACCTGTGTGAGCTGTGCTATTCACAGCAAGGTAGCCAGGAATTGTTCTCGTGAAGCCCAAAAGGGCCGAACACCCCCACCCCGATTTAGACCTGTGGGTGCTGCCCCATGACCTCCACCAAAAGCCCATGTAAGGAGCTAAGTCTTTAAGGAGTGGAAAGTTCTCTGGGGGTAAAATAAATGGAAACTGCACTTCAAAAAAACAAAAACAAAATCTACACTCCAATATTAAAGATTCCTGGATGCTCACACTAAATTTCCTTCCCAATAAATGGATGTAAAGCTTAGCATCCATTATTCCTTTCATAATTTAAATTAGACCAAAAACAAAAAAACCATCAACTATTTGTATTAACAGGTACTTAGAAAAATCAGTTATCCGATTTATACAATCATACAAGTACACTTAGAACTTTACACATTTTAAATGCTGAAATTATTCTAAGCCACACACACACACCAAAAAAAAAAAAGCAAAGACAAGTGTACTAGGAGAACCAAGATGGCGGCATGAGGTGTGTACCTATATGCACAGCCTCCACAACTACATTGTAGAAAAACAACTATACAGTGAAAGGCCATCCTCCGGAACCAAGGGAGAAGCTTTGCAACTAGAAGTCAGGAGAAGGAGTGCATTGTGACTGGGTAGAGGCTCCTGGTGCCAAAACTGAGAGGTACGGAGGTGCGGAACGGAAGCGGCAGCGTGGGTGAAAGGGTGGCGGCTGTGCCTGGATCCCCGACTTGGAAGATTATAAACTCCAGGGTCACACTGAACGAGGTGCGGGCTGTCTGGTAACAGGGCGGAAGATCAGTGGCGTTCTAGCAGAGCTATTCACAGTGATCACTGACATGGAGATTCAGGGACACAGAGGCACGCAGACCCCAGGGCTTGGAGGCTCCAGGTCCGGGTGAGGCTGCGAGTCAGGGGAGTGGCAGCCATTGCGGTTGCTCCGCCACAGCGATTCTGAGACCACACCCTACCCCACCTACAACCCCGCCCAAGCTATGCGCCCACCTGCCCGCAGCATAGCCTGAGGGACTGCAGCTGGGACAGAACTCCAAAAGTTCCAAACCCCAAACAACGAGGAGAAAGGCCTGCAGGTCATTTCCTCCCAGTGATACCTCCCAGGGATAACTGCAACAAGACTGTGCACCCAGCCTTCAAAGGCGTACAAGAAGAATGTCCACCCCAGGTGATTGGGGAGGCTGAATCACTGGGCCCTAAAGGACACCTAGTGCAGAAACCACTCCATCAACACAGACAAAATGCAGAGACAAAGAAACAGGTCACAAATGACAGAAATGGAGGAAAGCAAACTACTGGATATAGAGTTCAGAACTAAGCTTTTAAGGTTTTTCAAGAATTTTCTAGAATCCGCCGATAAACTTAGTAATATTATGCAGAGATCCATCACCAGACTAGAGGTTTGCAATAATCGAGTCAAAGACTTGAAACATGAAAAGGCAAAAAGCACCCAACTGGAAGAGAAAAAAGAAAAAAGAATCCAGAAGTGTGAAGATAGTGTAAGGAGCATCTGGGACAACTTTAAGCGTACCAACATAGAATTATAGGGGTACCAGAAGAAGAGAGAGAGCAAGATATTGAAAACCTATTTGAAGAAATAATGACAGAAAACTTCCCCTACCT
>PVJC01013218.1:0-38369 GCA_004026665.1 Murina feae
GGTAACAGATCAGCCAAGGGACTTTGGTGCATGCATTTAAGCATAACTAATGGACACAAAACACTGGGGGGTAGGGGAGGCTGGGGGAAGGGCAGGGGGAAAAAGAGATATATGTACCAATCTTTGTAAAATTTTATGTAATAAAAAAAAAATGTTGAGAATTAAAAAAAAAAAAAAGAATTGGGGAATGGAGCCTACCTGAAGCAAGAGACAATTCTCCAGCAGATTCCCTTTGGAGATCACCTGCAGCATCAGCTTTTCCTGGTTGTATAGCAGACAGCCTTCAGATTTGAACTGGAACATTACCTCTCCTGGGCCTCCAGCTTGCCGTCTGACCCAGCAGATATTGAACTTGCCGACATCCATAATCGCACGTGCCAACCCTTACTTTATAAATATATATGTAAAAGAATTAGGGAATAGTGCCCGGCTGTTGTGGTTCAATGGTTTCAGTGGTTGAGCCTTGACCTATGAACCAGGAGGTCATGGTTCAATTCCCGGTCAGGGCACATGCCCAGGTGGGCTCAGTCTCCAGTGGGGGGCATGCAGGAGGCAGCCTAATAAGGATTCTCTCTCACCATTAATGTTTCTCTGTTTCCCTCTCCTTTCTCTCCACAATCAATAAAAATATATTTAAAAAAGAAAGAAAAGAAAGAATTGGGGGAATGGGACTCTGGAGTAGAATAAGGTGGAACAGTAGACACCTCTTTTATAGCCTAAACCTTGTAGTACCTTTTTTTTTTTTTTTTTAAAGAAACTATCTTTGTGTGTTACTTTGATTAAAGAAGAGTATTTTTAAAAAGTCTACAAATTCTAACTTCTACTCCTACCTCAAGATCTTGCTGCTTAGCCATAGACACATTTATTAAGTGCATTCTGGGAGGTGTTCGGGGGTGGATATTTGGGATGACAGTATTTCTGGAAGACTGGAGTGTTGTGGCTATGTGGGAGTAACAGTAGTTGCTACTTGCCTATCTGTACTATTTCCCAGCCTCTCTCTAGAAAAATAACAGTTCCTGTCGGACTAGCTGTCTATCACTGTGTAACAAATTATCACAAAACTTAGTGGCCTAAAACAACAAACATTTATTCTCTCACAGTTTTTGTGGGCCAGCAAGTCACAAACAGTGGAACTGGGTTATGTGACTCAGCTCCTAAGGATGTCACAATTGCGACTGGGGCTTCAGTTACCTAAGGGCTTGCTGAGCTCCCGCACATGGCTGCTGGCAGCAGGCCGAAGTTTCTTGCAGGCTGACCCTGGCCCTATGGGCCTCTCCATGGACCTGCTGGCGTGTCTTCATCACATGACAGCTGGCTTCCCACAGAGGGAATGATCCGAGGGAGAATTAAGAGGAACCCCAATGCCTTTTATGACCTGGTCGCTAATTATATACTGTCCTTCCACTGTATTCTGTTTGTTCAGAGCACATCACTAGATCTGATGAATGGTGGGGGGGAAAGTGGGAAATATCAAAAAATTTGTGAACATATTTTAAAACCACACATCTATCAACACTACATTATAGGTAAGTAGGAGACTATTCTTAAATAATTCTTTGAAGATTTAAATCTATCTCATCACTGCTGGTTATGACATCTCTTTTATTGACCCCTCCCAAAAAAAGATGAATTAGCCCTACTTTCTCATAGCTCTTAGCTCTTCTTTTCTACTCTTGTAAGTTCTCTTAGCTCTTCTTTTCTACTTTTGTAAGTTCCTTGAGTCCTGATGACATTTCTTAGTCTTTCTGTATCATGGTGTCTGGCACACTCATATATTTATTCATTCAGGAATTTATCTATATAAACATCTTCTAGGATACCATAATGAGCAAGAAATAGTCACGGTCCTTGTTTTCCTGAAACTTATAGTCTACTGGAAGGAAACTACACTAACCGTTTCATGACTACATTCTCTGGTGGAGAGGAATAGAGTCTTACAGGTACATATGAAAAAGGAACAGGGCTGTTCTGATGCAAAAATGGGGAAAATAGGGTCATCTGAAGTTGGCATTTTGCCAGATGGGTGAGAGAAAGAGAATATGGGCCAAGGGAGTCCCAAATATTGGTGTTGAAATAACACATTAGTATGTGCTCATAAATAGTTATTGAATTGAACCAACTGTGCTGTCTTTTTTTCTCTGCTTTATCCTCTCTTCTTCTTGATGTCAGAGGTGCTATATTTTGATGTGGATGGGCTCGTTTGACCAGAATAGTTGCAGCTGAGTGGGAGAAGGGGCTATTCCTGCTCAATTCATTTTCCTTGTTTATTGTCTGCTGCAATTCCCAGTTATATTTAGAAAAACAGAATAGAATATTCACACAACACACATATTTTTACAAATAAATTTAAAATCGTGTATGTGAGTTTGATAACTGAATTCACATAATTTACACTTTATATGTATAAATAGGGTATTCCTATTTAAACTCAAAATTCAGAGCCAGTGGATAAAATGAAATCGAATGGACTCTTTTTGGAGAACTTGACTGATTCTATTGGAACAACAAAAAGTTCTCCCCAAAAGCAAGGCTGAGAAAGGTATAGCTACAGAGACCTATCCCGTAAAAATTGAGGTCATTACTACCCTTAAAATAAATAATTTAAAATAACATTATTGAATGCTTACTATGTGACAGACTTATCATGTTAATGGCTATAGGCATACTATCTTATTTAATACTCGATGGCATTCCTATGAGATAGGTACAATTATTATGCTCATTTTACAGATTATTGAAAGATTAAGTAATTTGTCCAAAAGCACAGAAATCTGAAAGACAGTTCTTTCAGACTTTGAGTTTCTGACTCAGCCTATGTGAGCATCTTTATCTTGTGCCCCACATCTCCACAATCTACCCTTTTCCGCTCTTGTTGGCCTCCTTTCTGTTTCTGAAATGAGCCAAGGTCAACAGCACTTGCTGTTTCTTCTGTTTGGAAGGTTCTTTTCCACTTTGTTGCACAACTGGTGCTTATTTCAGATACCTGTTCTAAATTAGTTCTCCTCACCTTATTCTATAACATTACCATGTTTTACTTCCAGCACAGGCTGGCCAGTTTGGATGACTGTGGTACTGGGCACCGAGTTGGATTACCAATCAGGGCATACACAGAAGACAACCAAAGGCAACTGATTGAGTCCTGACCGGATTGGCTCAGTGGATTGAGCGTCAGCCTGCGGACTGAAAGGTCCCAGGTTCGATTCCAGTCAAGGGCATGTGCCTTGGTTGCGGCCCCAGCAGGGGGTGTGCAGGAGGCAGCTGATGGACGTTTCTCATCAAACATCAATGTTTCTCACTCTCTATTCCTCTCCCTTTTTCTCTGTAAAAAATCAATAAAATTAAAAAGAAAACAAAGGCAACTGATTGATGTTTCTCTCTCATTGATGTTTTTCTCTCTGTCCCTTCTCTAAGCATGTCTTTGGGTGAGGATTTTTTTAAAAAGTATTTACATTACAGTATATAATTTATTACATTCTGAGATTTTTTTTTTCATCTCCCCACCAGATTGTGTATCCTTAGTATCTCTTTCATTGGATGAATGAATGAATGAAATAGTCTCCTTCCGTACCTAGAGGTCCTGGATAGCAGGACTGTGTTATACCTATAGGCCATCAAAACCATATATAAAGATTGCACATTCCCTACTTCACTCTGAACTCAGTTTGTTACAAAGCCTTTTGTGGTTCCAGGACAGCAGTGATTTAAGAATAGCGCGAGGTCTCTTGGAATGACCAGAATAACAGCACCCTGCTTTACCCAGTCTGACCAGAAGGGGGCAGTGCCGTCGGAGGCCTCCTTTCAGTGCACGCCTGTGTCCTAGAAAGGAGAGATAGAGTGTAGAGGCGGGGCCAACATAAGGGGCGTGGCTTAGCACGAACCCGCCCTCCCAAGGAGGCCGTTCCCCCCTCGCCCCGCCCCCACCCCCGCCCGGGCGGCCATGGCCCTTCCCGGCATCCCCTATGAGCGACGGCTTCTCATCATGGCGGACCCTAGAGATAAGGCGCTGCAGGACTACCGCAAGAAGCTGCTGGAGCACAAGGAGATTGACGGCCGCCTCAAGGAGTGTGAGTGCACCTCTCTCCGCACGGCCTCGCGCCGGAGCCCGCCCCGTCCCTGGCCAGGCGGAGGCCTTCGCCGGAGCCCGGCCGCCGGGCCCAGGCGGTGGGCAGGCCTCAGTCCAGGGGCAAGGCGCTTTGTCATCGCGCCCTGCGGCTGGGACGCAGAGCCTCGGCGGGCGGGGGCGCGGCCCGGGGTGGTCCAGGGGACCGCGGGAGCGTTCCCAGTTCTGGGATGGAGTGGAGGAGGACCCGAGGGCCGAAGGGTGCGGGCTGGGCAGTGTTGGCGGGTCCCGGGGCCCTCGGTGGCCGGCCTGTTCGTGGAGTGGACGGCCGGCGAGGAGCTGGCGAGCGGGGCCGCCGTCATGGCAACCTCGTCTTCTGTCGGGCTTTGAGTGGCCCTCCGCCGGGCACACAGGTTTCCCTGAACCCGGGGGCTGAGAGGACGCTGGTCGTTTTCTAATGGTGCACCTTCATGGAATTAAACGGAGCTCATACCCTAGGCTCGTGCGGAGCACCGAACCTGTTGCCCTTCTGTGCGGCAGGAAGCCAGAGAGCGGTCATCCTAGTCCCTGTGAGCAGCGGAGGAGGCGAGGAAGGGTCTCCCTCTCCTCGGTCGGATTTGTAGTGGCGAACCCGGAAGTGTCACAGTGTCAGGATCTGTAGCCTGAAATGTATTGCCGGTCAAAAAAAAAAATGATGCTTTCTCCGTAACATTTCATTTTTAAACGTGTCACCTATAAACAGCGCTATTTCTTTTGTGCCTTGATATATTGGATATGAAATATATGTAAAATGAAATGGACCAGTAAACTTGAAAGTGAGACTTAGGAACTTAAACCCACCGAGAGTATTGTTTAATTAAAAATGTTCAAATTATATTATTTCAGTAAGGGAACAATTAAAAGAACTTACCAAGCAGTATGAAAAGTCTGAAAATGATCTGAAGGCCCTACAAAGTGTTGGGCAGGTAGGTAATGGAGTTTTCGGTGTGAGGGGTGAAGGTAATTGCTTTGTTTTTAAGCTGTTGGCTGAAGATAATGCTTTCTCTTTTCTTTCTCAGATTGTGGGTGAGGTACTAAAGCAGTTAACTGAAGAAAAATGTAAGTAGATTACATTGTTAATTAGTAGAGAAAAAAAGAATGGACTCTCCCCCAACCACCAACTTTTGAAATGCTTATAATGCTTATTATTCACAACTAGAGGCCTGGTGCACAAAAATTTGTGCACTGGAGCGGGGGCGTGCCTCTGCCCGGCATATGCCCTCTCGCAGTCTGGGACCCCTCCAGGGATGTCCACCTGCTGGCTTAGGCCCGCTCCCCAGGTGATCAGGCCTAAGATGACAGTCAGACATCCCTCTGGCAGCCCGGGACCCCTCAGGGGATGTCTATTTGCCAGCGGGGAGCAGGCCTAAGCTGCAGTCAGACATCCTTAGTGCTTCTGAGGAGGCAGGAGAGGCTCCCACCACCACCAGTGTACTGGCAGCCTTCTGGCTTGTGGCTGAGCAGAGCTCCCCCTGTGGGAGTGCACTGACCACCAGGGGCAGCTCCTGCATTGAGCATCTGCCCCCTGGTGATCAGTGTGTGTCATAGCGACCAGTCATTCCCAGTGGTTCTGCTGTTAGGGTCAATTTGCATATTACTCTTTTATTATATAGGATAGCGATAGTGAAGGTAGATGCTATTCTTGCATAGACTAAATTTCCTTCCAACTATGTATTGTCTTCTTGGAGGGCAGAAATAAAACTCAGCCTGCCAGCGATGTGGGTATATTTCATTTTACTTGCTAGTTTTTAAATGTTTCTTTCATTTTCTTTTCTCTAGTCATTGTTAAAGCCACAAATGGACCACGATATGTTGTCGGTTGTCGTCGACAGGTAACTCTTTAACTTTGTATAGTGCTTTATAATTGGCCAAGGTACATTCATATAAGTTAATCTAATTCTTGAGGTAAGCAGGTCAGGTATTATGTCCATAACACCCAGAAGTGATTTGGAAGATATAACTAATTTTTAGCAAAGCCTATAAACTAAAGCCATGGGGTTTGACTCCTGTTATTCTCTACTTTCTACTGTACTTAGTTGCCTCAGTCAGCTCTACATACTTAGAAATCAAAGACTTATTTTTTTTATTTTTAAAATATATTTTTATTGATTTTTAGAGAGGGAGGGATAGAGAGATAGAAACATCTATGAGAAAGAAACAACAATCAGCTACCTCCTGCTCACCCCCAGCTGGAGAGCAAGCCTGCAACCTGGGCATGTGCCCTGACCAGAAATCAAACCATGACCTCATGGTTCATGGATTGATGCTCAACCACTTAGCCACACTGGCCAGGCAGAAATCAAAGACTTTTAGAACGAGATATATCTCAGATACCGTAAGTTTATTTTAACATCTTTTTTGAAAGGGATTTCAGAGGATTAGATCCTGTCAATTACCTATGTTTTATATTTAAATATTCATATTACTTATAAACTGTTCTATAGCTTAAATTAATTTTGTATGAGTTCATTGAGATTAGAATAGGCAAATTGAAATAACTCCACATTTCATTTTGCAGTTCTCAAAAATGCCATCAAATGGTTTTGAATCTAATACCAGTAGTCTCTGAACCCAATTCATGTATTACCTTATTCTCTATGAAGTATCCTTAGAGCATACTTATAAATTCATTGGGAGGAGCTTTCTCTGAGTATTTGTTATATCAGGTTTGTTATAAACATTTATATAACATGGATGTAGAATGGAATTTAACCAAGGGACTAATTCTAATCTAGAATTTTGCATAGCATATAAATGGAATGACATTTTCCAAATAAAAAATATTAGATGCCTAGTCTGACAAAGGATTATGTTCCTTTCAGGGCCCTCTGGATGCCAAAAGTTGACATTTCTGCCCTAGCCAGTGTGGCTCAGTTGATTGAATGCCATCCCATGGGCCAAAAAGTTGCCAGTTTGATTCCCAGTCAGGGCACATGCCCGGGTTGTGGGTTCTATCCCCAGTAGGGGCATACAGGAGGTAGCCAATCAATGTTTTTCTCTCTCACATCGATGTTTCTCTCTTCCTTTCCCTTCCCCTCTAAAAAATCAATAAAAATAATAAACTGGCCCTAGCCAGTTTGGCTCAGTGGATAGAGCGTCAGCCTGGGGACTGAAGAGTCCCAGGTTCAATTCCAGTCAAGGGCATGTATCTTGGTTGTGGTCACATCCCCAGTAGGAGGCAGCTGATCCATGTTTCTCTCTTATCAATGTTTCTAACTCTCTATCCCTCTCTCTTCCTCTCTGTAAAAATCAATAAAATACATTAAAAAAAAATAATAAACTAAAAAAAAAGTTGGCATTTCAAAGATATTTCATGGTTGTACCAGTATGAGGGTAAGGAAGTATTTGAAAACTGGAAAATACTGGAAAAGCCAGAGTATGTATTTCTTACAGATGTTAATGTTGAAATAGCTTCACATTGATCTCATTTTAGCTATTTTTCAGGTACCTCACTTGCAGTTTTTTTTTTTCAGTTTAATCTATTATATTAAATGTAGTATTTTGCCTGTTTCTACTTCCTTGTAATTGATACTAAATCCTAACCTTAGAGCTCTTTACAAAATTCTGTGCTAAGTAGTTAGTAATTTGTATGATTCTGAAATTGTATTGGCAAGCAGTTTTTTCATCTATGAAAAAGTAACTTTGTAATGTGGTTCAGTGGTTGAACATCATTCTATGAACCAGGAGATCACGGTTCAATTCCCAGTCAAGGTACATGCCTGAGTTGTGGGCTCCATGCCCAGTGTGGGGTGTGTAGAAAGCAGCTGTTCAGTGATTCTCTCTCATCATTGATGTTTCTATCTCTCCCTCTCCTTTGCTCTCTGAAATCAATAAAAACACTTTTTCTTTTTCTGTTTTTTAAGTAACTTTATTTATGGAAAGTAACATCCTGAATGTGAGGTCGAACCTATTGGATAGATACTACGCAATTCTAGCCAAATAAGTTACTCTGCCCAAATATACCAATAAATTGTTAGTATAGTTCAATCTAGTATAATCCACTTAGCATAGTGTCTGGCTTATAGCAAAGGCATGAAATGATGGTGGCTGTTTTGTTTTTAACAATTTACTGAATCTCTAAAGGGGAAACAATGCATTTCCTCCTTTTCTCCTATGATCAAGTAATACGTTCTTCCCAAAAGGTATAATATTTAAAATAAATCCAGTGGGCACACCACTTGCCTTCTCCCAAAATGTTCACTTAACAGATTTCTACATTAAATGCCTTGGTAATAATCACTGAAGTCACTCTACTACAGTGCCTGAGTGCAAATGAGTAGCACTATATTAATGAGCCTTTGAAAGTAAAATACTAAAGGCCATTCCTTCTTTAAGAACAAGGTCATTTACATCTAAACTTTATGTATTAGTGATTTCACATTTTATGCTTAGATTGCACAAAAGGGGCAGATGGAAATAACGTTGAATTATAATGTTTATAGCCTTTTGATGGCATGGTGCTAATGATCTAATATTAGTGTTCTCTCTGCAGGGTAAAAATGACTATTTGGCTTCTACATATTCTCCCCTTTTTAAGTGTTTAACTTCTTTTGTTTTACAAAATTAGCTTGACAAAAGTAAACTGAAGCCAGGAACAAGAGTTGCTTTGGATATGACTACACTAACCATCATGAGGTAAGTTTCTGATTCTATTTAGTTTATTTTTACAGAGGGAAAATTTTATCCAAAGTATGTTTTTAGAGATCACTGAATATTTTGCCACTTCTCCCTTTTACTAATTCCTAATTAGTTTAAACATTTTTAAATAAAATCACCAAAATGTGCTTGCATCTTTTATACTCTACCTGTAGGCTGAGAGAAAATTCATTTTAAAAAGAAAAATACATACCTTGTTATTATAGGTATTTGCCAAGAGAGGTGGATCCATTGGTTTACAACATGTCTCATGAAGACCCTGGGAATGTGTCCTATTCTGAGATTGGAGGTCTATCAGAACAGATTCGGGAATTAAGAGAGGTTGGTAGTGTATGCTTTGTTTTCTGTGCTTAATAATAAATAGTATTGGTTTTAAGATTCCTGAAGGGAGAAAGAGGATGAAAAATTACTTTGTTCAAATAGTAGTTACTGAATATTATACATTTAATATTCTTGCTGAGAAGAACACTACTGAATTTCTAGCTGTGAAAATTATATGTGTTTGTTAATGTGGAAATAATTTGGTGTTAGAAAAATCGTGCTCTTTTTGACTAAGAATCTTCTGTATATTTATTTTTTATATATAAAAAGGCTAATATGCAAAGCATGCCTCACGAGTTTGACTAGGACACCGGGAGTTCATTGTTTACTATGATGTTTGCTGACCACCAGGGGACGGCACGTAATGAAGGAAGGCCCTGGCCAACAGCCAGCAGTCAGGGAAGGAAGGCCCCGGCTGGCAGCTAGAAGGCCCTGACCTATTCTGATTGCCAGCCAGGCCTAGGGACTTTGCCTGTGCATGAATTTCGTGCACCAAGCCTCCAGTGATTGATATAATTCAGCGCTTATGTCTTCTGTGATTTTGATTATCATAGTAGGTTATTTGGGTCAGAGCACATTTGGATAATGTATAATATACACTGAGTGTCCAGATTATTATGACCACCTGATGTTTGTAGGCAAATTAGCTATAATTTCGCACTGAAGTTGCTAGAGGGCCAGATCATTATAAACGTCTTAATAACACAACGTACCTAAGTATCATTGCTGATCAAGTTCATCCTATCATGTTGATGGCGTATCCCAATGGAGATGGCTTCTTCCAACAAGACAATGTGCCATGCCATGGTGCTCGTATTGTGCAGGAGTGGCTTCAAGAACATGAGAGAGACTTTACCTTGCTTAGGTGGCCCCCACAATCACCAGATCTCAATCCAATTGAGCATTTGTGGGACAAAGTGAAAAGAGCCATCAGGCAGCTGGTTCCACAACCATCGAATCTCACAGAACTGCTATTCATCAGGCCTGGTGTCAGATTCCTCAAATCACCTTTCAACATTTTGCGGAGTCAATGCCAAGAAGAATTGCTGCAGTATTAAAGGCAAAAGGTAGCCCAACAAAATACTGATGGGGTGGTCATAATAATCTGGCTACTCAGTGTAGTTTTTCACATACCCTTACTGTTAGCTTCTCACCTTTATAGTAGAGTAAGTTACCTGTGCCCTAAATATTTTCTTTTGGTAAAGCTGTTTACTGTTGTTTAAGAAAAATACTGGCTGTAAGGTGGCTTAAACTTTTAAGCTCTTAGGTGAAGAATCGAATCAGGATTGCCTTACTTCATAGCACAGGTGGCTTCTTAACAATTCTTTTAAGCAAATTGATTGTCCTATTTATTTCAACCTGATTTAGTATGGAAATATTTAGGAATGAAGATAGCATATTTTTCTGTGTATAAGACACCTCCATGTGTAAGATGCCCCCATGTATAAGACACCTTCCACTTTTCCAAACCAAAATTAAGAAATCAATATTGTTAACCATAAAACAGAACATATTTTTATTTAATAATTACCACAGGTAATGTTTACATACAGTACTATGATATTATGCAGCTTATTTTATTCAGCCTCTGTTGCATCGCTGCTCTCTTCTTCATCACTATTAGTTCCAGACATATCAATTTCTTCAACTTCTATTGTATCACTGCTGTCTTCTGAGTCACTGTCTATATATGTGAGATCACCTCATAAACTGGTGGCATTTTCTCAGCTAACTTTGTTCATGTTCTCATGGCTAAACTTCTCATGAAATTGAAGTACCATTTTGCCTTTCCTGTAAAATCAACAATGTTCATTTTGCTTGCAAACATTCTTACCTGACATTGAATAAGCTTGGGTGACACACATAAGCCACTCTTGGTGGAACTCCATAATCCAAGTCTTAAGCCTCTGCTCCAAGTTTGCCCATTTTGCTGGTTTTCCTCTTAAGGCCTTTTTTGAATCTTAAGGAGATGTTCTTTCTGTTTTCTCCACTGTCTAATCATATACTCAGTGGGAGGAGGTCCAAATTGTCTCTCTGCAGCTCTGTTTCCAAGCTCTTTTGCATAGTTGGTTACATTCAGTTTCAATTTTGCAGAGTAAGACAATCACTTACCAGTATTTTTTTTATTTTTTGACATCTTTATGGGCTCAGAATGCTCAGATCCCTGTTGCATCTGTGCACTCTCCACCTCCATCTCCAATTATGTCATCAGCTGACGTCAGTAACAATAAGGCTCATGGTTGGAGGAAGCCTGATTGACAAGGTATAGGTGGCTCCCTCAGCTGACTTCCGTGTACTTTCAGTCTAATGATTTTAGAAAAAAATAGTTTCTTATACATTGAAAAATATGGTACTTGGAATGGTATAAATCATCTGATTTAAACCCTGAGGCAGTAGTTTTCAGAGTTTAGTATATTAAATTTTCTAGAACTCCTATTAAAATGCAGATTGCTGGGCCCTCAGCATGGTTCTGATATAGTAGGCTGGGAGTGGGACAAAGGAATTGGTATTTAAACAAGCCATTTAGGTAATTATGTAACCAAATTGTTTTTTGACCACAGTTGAGGGAGCATTGGCCTGAGTGTAAATTAAAGCCTGTTTTTCTCACTTTGTAGTTATTGAAAGGTCAATAGGAAGAAAAGTGCTTCATATAACAGTGAAATAATATCATAGAGTGATTTGCTACATCAGTCATAGGAGCAGAAAGAATCTCTCCCTCTCTTTCACACCCACCCACCATATGCAATACCATTTTCCATCTACATACACTTCAGAATACTGATTTCTCACACTTTTAGCTTGTCTTAATCATACCTTATAGACAAAACTATTCAATAGATGTTTATCTCTCAAGTTATTGATTCTGTAAAGAGAGTAAGTTGGGCAGGCAAACCCTCAATTTTTCCATTCTCCACTTTTTTTTTCCTTGGATTAGTCTTTGTAGGATCTTGAAAGCAAAATCTTTGGTTCTTTTAAAGCTGGTATGACAAAATGCCAAATATGAAAGTTTTACATACTTCTTTACTTAGTGGCAGTTATAACTTACCAAATTCCCCATTTTAGAATTATTTTGTACTAGAGGCCCAGTGCACGAAATTCATATATAGGTAAGGTCCCTAGTGGCTGCTGGCTGCTCCCCGGGGCCTCACTGCTGACGGCTGGGACCTCTCTTCCCTCAGCCACCTGCTGCCCTCCCCTCCCCCCCGCACCCACCCCTGTCTGAACTCCCTGTCCTGGGGACAATTTGCATATTAGGCTTTTATTATATAAGATTGTATTCCTAAATGCAAAATAGTATATGTCTTGATTTTTATGCTTAACTGATTTTTTTTGTAGTGGAATTTTTTTTAATTGAGGCATAAGTTACATTAAATAAAATTCATAAATTTAGCCCTATCTGGTTTGGCTCAGTGAGTAGAACATCAGCCTGCAGACCAAAGGGTTCTGGGTTCAATTTCAGTCAAGGGCATGTAGCTCGGTTGCAGTCTCCTCCCAGGCCTGGGCCCTGGTCAGGGCGTGTGCAGGGGGTAACCAATTGATGTGTTTCTCTCACAATGATATTTCTCTCTGTCTTTCCCTCTCCTACTACCTCTAAAAATCAATAGAAAAATATCCTCGGATGAGTATTAAAAAAAAAATCATAGATTTAAAGTGTACAGTTCAAATGTGTTTGGACAGATTATATACCTATATAACCATCACTCTAGTCAAGTGTGTGGTTTGTTAAAATAACCACACACTTTTTAATTAATTTAAAAATACTTAACATTTTTTAGATGTAAGAGATATCTAAGAAAAAACTCTAATATAGTTTTACATAACATGGGGTTCTAGATCTGTTGTGAATTATGATGTGTATACCTAACTATACTGATATTTTACTTAAACTATTTGAAAGTACATCAAAATCTTTACCAACATTTAAGAAACATGCAACTTCTTTTCTAGGTGATAGAATTACCTCTTACAAACCCAGAATTATTCCAGCGTGTAGGAATAATACCTCCAAAAGGCTGTTTGCTATATGGACCACCAGGTTGGTATTAATTATGTCCACCTCACTAAGGAATGAATCAAGGCATAAAAAAAAGTTGGAAATGTAATGTGGGCAGTTCCAACCTCCACACTGTTGGGAGTAAAGAGAGATAGGAGATGTGTGACGGCTGTCTCTCAGCATGCTTAGTCTCCTTGGGCCTCATAGGATATACAGTTGACCCTTGAGCAACATCATACTGGAGGCACTAACCTCCCCCTCCCCACCCCCACAAAAATCTGCATATAACTTACGACTCCCCAAAATCCCTTGGTATCCTCAGGGATTGGTGCTAGGACCCACAGGGACACCAAAATGTGCAGATGCTCAAGTCCCTTACATAAAATAGCATAGATCAAGGCATATAGTTGGCCCTCTGCGTGTGCAGATTCCCAGCTGCAATTGAAAACAGTACTGGTACTTATTGAAAAATAAACCACACATTAGTAGACCTGTGCAGTTCTTAACATGCCCTATAATTCTAGCGTAATGTCTTATATGGTTCACAGACCTCTGGGTATCCCTGAGACACTTGTAGGAAATCTGCAAGGTCAAAACTTAGTTTCATAATGCTAAGATCTAAGTTGCTTTTTTCACTGTGTTGGTATCTCTGCTGATGGTACAATTAATTGCAAGGGGTAAAACTGCTCATGTAGCATGATTCAGTTAAGTCAGTGGCACAAAATAGTGCTAGTAGTCAATGTGTTTTTGACTGTTCACACTTGCAGTATTAAAATGCCAGTTTCACTTTAAAATGACCTTGGTGAAGTAAAAATTATTGTTATTAAATCTTGATATTTGAATAATGTCTTTATTCTGTGTGATGAAATGGAAAACATACAAAGTATTTCTGCATATTGAATAGGATAGTTAATCTCCTGTGCAATTATTTGGGTTGCTAGCTGAATTAGCTGAAAGAATAATTTTTAGATAGTCTGTGGTTATCAGACTGGTTATTGGTTGTTCAGGCTGATGATTGGTTATCTGGCACATACTTTTCAAAAGTAAATGAAGTTTGCCTGTCATAAAGAAAACAACTGACACCATTTGACACCAGTGATAAAATTTAACTTTTCAAGGGAAAATTTGCGTTTTAAAACCTTACATCTGGCATTATGAGCTTGACAGCTTTCTACTACATACTTAAAAGGATGAAATTGGTGATGATATTAACAAATGTGGTCTTCTTAGTATTGTATAATGAAAAATATCAACATTTTGGAGGTTTTCATAACTCACTGAACGAATAGTTTCTAAATAACCAATACTTGATGTACAATATCATGCCTGCGTTAAAGATCCATTTTGTGTGCAGAATAGACCAATGTGTTTTAATGTAACAAGTTTCTATTGTAATCTGTAAATAGGGTTTAATATAGTTCTTTTTTATTTTTTTATTAATCCTCACCCAAGGGTATTTCTTCCATTGATACATTTTTTTAGAGAGAGTGGAAGGGAAAGGGAGAGAGAGAAACATCAATGTGAGAGGGACATAATGACTGGTTGCCTCCCACAGGTGTCCCAACCCCAATGGGCCTGGGGATCAAGCTTGCAACTGAGGTACGTCCCTCAATCAGAATTGAACCAGCAACCCTTCGGGCTGCTGGCTGCAGGCCAATGCTCTAACCACTGAGCACCAGCTAGGGGCTGACATATTTCTAAAGTTACTGTTTTCGGTGTGCTTAAAATTACAAAAGATATTTTGAATAAAATTAAAAATTTTAATATTGAAAGTTAAAGTATTATGGAATTTTCACTGGAAATTCTGTTTAGGATTTAGCTTCCATTTTGCAGCATTTACTATCCAAAGGATTACATTCTTACAAGGCTTTTGGAAGTTTGTCTTACTTTACATCTAATTAAGACTTCTTTTGCCATTCCTAGGTACAGGAAAAACACTCTTGGCACGAGCTGTTGCTAGCCAGCTAGACTGCAATTTCTTAAAGGTAAAGGGAAGATTCTTTTTTGTAGTTGTTGAAATTAAATTTTATTTGAATGATCTTATGTTTACCTTAATGTTTTTTCTTTAACCAGGTTGTGTCTAGTTCTATTGTAGACAAGTACATTGGTGAAAGTGCTCGTTTGATCAGAGAAATGTTTAATTATGCCAGAGACCATCAGCCATGCATCATTTTTATGGATGAAATAGATGCTATTGGTAAGAGTAACTTGTTTCTTTCTTTTTATCCTCATAACCCGAAGAAGGGAGAGGAAGGGAGAGATCTGTGTTAACATTAGTCGGTTGCCTCCTGTTTGCTCCTGGACTGGAAATCAAATCTGCCATCTTTCGGTGTACAGGATGCCGCTCCAACTGAGCCACCCAGACAATGCAAGAGTTACATCTTTAAAAATTTATTTTATACTTTTTTTTGTAAGTGTTAGGAAAATTTTTTTAATCTAAAAGAACTTTTTCCCCTCACCTCGCATTGAAACTCGTATGAAGTAGCAAAATGAATTGGATGTTATCTTTTTAAAATTCTTAAAGTTTATCCAATTTAAATGCAAAACCTTTGACACTGAAAAACAAGAAATGTTATACTAAAATCATTGACTTTGTCAGTATAATTCTTACTACTTAATTTTCACCTTAATGGTTTTAACCCCAACCACTAGTCATATTTTGTCTTAAATGATGTTTATAGAAGAAAAGAGTAACCTATATGCAATTCCTTGTCATTTTTTTTAGGTGGTCGTCGGTTTTCTGAGGGTACTTCAGCTGATAGAGAGATTCAGAGAACTTTAATGGAGGTAATATTTGGTAAAGGGGTTTTAAAATAAAGAAATCAATGTTCATTGAATAAAGAAGCGAACATTGGATAATTGAAGGTCAAATATGTACAGTTTAAATGAAGAATATACTTAAGTATGAAATTTGAAAATACTGACAGGAATAAACACACTTCTCCAAATATATAGTAAGAAAATGACTACCGGAAAATAAGAAGAGTATCTATAAAATGCCCATTTGATGTACAGATGTACTATTCTCTGTCATTTAGATATTTAAATTGTATATTGTATTACTTGTTCTGTGAACATGATCTTGCACTAGTTTATTAAGACATTTTGTGATCAATGGACTTAGTCAAACTGGTGGCAATAAATGAGATTATGTATGAGGCTGCTCAAAAAATCACTAACACTTTCCTCTTGTTATATTGCTGAGAATGAGAGGAAACTTTATTAATTGAAGGAGATGAATGATGGGATATTAGAAGGTACATAAAGCCTTTCTCCACTCAAAAATCTGAAAGTGATAGCAAGATTCTAAATACATTTCCCACTTCTACAAATAGAAGCTAGGTAGCATAGGTAATGCAGTGTCAGATTCTGTCTGAGAATGGGTATTTGAAAATTACTTTTCATAAATTAAACTCATTTGTTCACAAGGTACACAGTGTTTTAAAATTATAGAGTCTCTTAGAAACCTTAAATTGAGGTATTTTAAAACAACACCGATTCTAGTTTTGTTTTTTGTTTTTTTAATACATTTTATTGATTTTTTATGGAGAGGAAGGGAGAGGTATAGAGAGTTGGAAATATCAATGAGAGAGAAACATCGATCAGCTGCCTCATGCACATCTCCTACTGGGGATGTGCCCACAACCAAGGTATATGCCCTTGACCGGAATCGAGCCCGAGACCTTTCAGTCCGCAGGCTGATGCTCTATCCACCGAGCCAAACCGGTTAGGGCAGATTCTAGTTTTATTCATTAAATTTATATGTTAGCTAGCGTACTTTGTGAAAGAAATAGACGTGAGGCTAGGTATATTTTAAAAAGTTTGTTGACTGCAGTTAGGTTTTTCAACATTTATGCAAGAAAGCTTTAGGAATCAAAAAATGTTTAGTGTCTCTTATTTCTATGTGTAGTAAAGTTATTTGAAAAGATACTTAATGGATTTATTATCAGATTTGTAGAATAATCATTATATCCAGTTATCCTAATGTAAGTTTTATGTCAGACATACCATAAGCACTTTATATGTTAGATTTTTATTATTAGTTTTTATTTTAAAAAGTAATTAAGTGAAAAAAACTTGAACATTGGAAATCAGATCCACATAATTTAGTTCATAATTTTTGACCTGGTGGAAACTTCCAGACTTAGTAAAACTACCTCTTAGCTATAAAAAGATACATAGTGAAATAATCTTGAAACTTTGAGGATGGAAAGTATATTCCATAATATAAGAGAGAAAAAAATTGGGTTCCATAAAATGATAATTTCGAAGGTTATCTGTAGGCAATACATTTCATGGCATTAGGCATATAAAAATTGTGCCTGTATATTTTTTAATGATTGGAATGTTTTGTAAAATCTATCTATAATTTTTATTTATAAATATATTTTTAGTTACTGAATCAAATGGATGGATTTGATACTCTACATAGAGTTAAAATGATCATGGCTACAAACAGACCAGATACACTGGATCCTGCTTTGCTTCGTCCAGGAAGATTAGATAGAAAAATACGTGAGTTAAGGCTCTTTACTTGCTGTTCATTTCTCTCTGTCTGTGTTCAGTTCTCTCTCTCTCTCTCTCTTTTTTATTTTTTGTATGTTTTTATTGATTTCACGGAGGAAGGGAGAGGGAGAGAGAGATAGAAACATCAGTCAGTGATGAGAGAGAATCATTGATTGGCTGCCTCCTGCACGCCCCCTACTGGGAATGGAGCCTGCAACCCAGGCATGTGCCCTTGACTGGAATCTAACCTGGGACTTTTCAGTCTGCAGGCTAGTGCCTATTACTGACCCAAACCAAATAAGGCAGTTTTCTTTCTATTATTTTTCCTCATCCCCTACTGTATTTAAAAAATAAAAACAAGCAAACAAAACTGATAGGATTTCTTAAAATTTCTTATTTTCAGATATTGACTTACCAAATGAACAAGCAAGATTAGATATATTGAAAATCCATGCAGGTCCCATTACAAAGCATGGTGAAATAGGTAAGAAAATAACCTATTTTTGTATATTATTTACATTTGGTAAATGAAGCAAAAGGCCATTGTATATCTGGTAGCCTATCAAGTATCTAGTTTTAAATTTAGCAAACAGTAGTCTTAAATTTGGCTAATACTTATTGACCATCTGTTGTCTGTTAGGAATTGTCTTAAGTGCTGGGATATAGCTGTGAACAAAACTGACAAATTCCTGACTTCATAGACCTTATATTCTTGTCAGGAATGATAGATAAAGTGAGTAAAATATATAGTATATTAGATGATGATAAGTGCTATGGAGAAAGAAATAAAGCAAGAAAAGGGGACTAGGTAATGCCAGGAGCAAGTGTGTGTGCATGTGTGTGTGTGTTTAAATGGAAGTGGGGAGGAGGAAGGCCTTACCAAGAGGTTAATTTTTAAGCAATGATCTGCAAATGTGAAGGAGCTAGATAGGAATATTTGGGAGAAAATCATGCAGAGTGAGTAGCAAGCAAGACGACTTTAAAGCAGATATATGTCTGAACATTCTAGGGGCAACAAAGAGGCAAGGTGTCTGTGGCAGAGTAAATGGGACATTAGTACTAAGTGAAATCATAGAAGTAATAGGGACCAGATTGTATAGAGCCCTATTGATGCCATCCTGTAGGAACTTTGACTTTTATTTGTGAAGATATGGATTCCATCGGAGGATTGTAAGCAAAGGAATGATTTTACTTCGTTATTTCTTAACTTTTTGTAGAAAATTAGAAATGGATCAAAGTACAGATAAGAGTATAATGAGCTTCTAACCCTAGGTACTCACTCATCCCCAGCCTCAATAATTATTAACTCTTCACAGATGAAACTTTTCATCTGTAATCTCGCCCACCCCTTAACTTTTCTGGATGTATTTTAAATAGAGGTGACAGGATTTGCTAATGAACTAGATGTGGGGTGTGAACTAAAAGGAAGAACCAGGGAAGACCTAGGTTTTTTACTCACACAACTGAAAAGCTGAAGTTACCATCAATAAAAACGGGAAAACTGGAAAGATTAGATTTTTAAAGGGAGAATGAGTTTAATTCTGGGTGTATTAAATTTGAGATACCAATTGGATATCCAAGTAAAGATATTGATTAGTAATTCTATATGCATCAATAGTTCTTTGGGGGTGGTCTATGCTGGAGATACAAATGTGGATAAAGCATAAAAATGATTGTTAAAGTCGTGAGATTAGATCAGATTTCTGAGGAAGTGAATGTGGATAGAGAAGAGCTTCAAAAACTGAGCTCATTCTGGCATTAGGAAGTTGAGATGCAGATCCATTAAAGGAGACGGTGAAGGTGTCCCAGAGGCAGGAGTAGAGCCAGAAGCTGGTGGTGTCCTGAAGATGAATGAATGGCTAAAAGGAGGAATTAATTCCCTATCAAATGCTGATAGGTAGGTTCGATAAGAAGAGTTCTGAGAATGGACCTTTGGATTTTTGGAGATCATTGGTGACCTTATCAAAAGCAGTTTCTTTGGGATGGTGGGAATTGGGAATGAAAGCCTACTTCAGATGGGGTTTCAGAGAGATTGGGAGGAGAGACATTGAGCTCAGACATTTCTTTCAAAGAAATCTGTAGGAAAGAAGAGAAGAGAAGGAGAGCTGTATCAGAAATGGAGATGAGGATTTGGGGAAATTTTCTTTTAAGGTACAAGAATTTAATCTTTTATGCTGATCGGATCTAGGAGAATGAGAAATTAATAGTGCACTTTCCTTAAAGCGGGGTTGGCACTGTCTATGAATTTAGATTTCATTTACAATAGGAGGGAAGGCAGAATATTATAGATGCTTATGACAGTTTCTCAGATATGGCAGGAACTTGTAGAATTTTTCTTCTGAATACCTTTTTTTTTTTAATCTTTATTGTTCATATTATTACAGTTGTTTCTCTTTTTTCCCCCCATAGCTACCCTCCTCCAAGTTCCCACCCCACCCACTGCCCTTATCTCCCCCCCACTGTCTTCATCCATAGGTGTGTGATTGTTGTCCAGTCTCTTCCCACACCCCCAACACTCCTTTCCCCCTGTGAATTGTCATTCCACTCCCTTTCTATGCCTCTGATTCTATTCTATTCACCAGTTTATTCTGTTCATCAGATTTTTTTTATTCACTTGATTTTTAGGTTCACTTGTTGATAGATACGTATTTGTTGTTCATAATTTTTATCTTTATTTTTTCTTCTTCCTTTTCTCAAAGGATACCTTTCAGCATTTCATATAATACTGGTTGGGTGGTGATGAACTCTTTTAGCTTTTTCTTGCCTGTGTAGCTTTTTGTCTGACATTCAATTATGAATGATAGCTTTGCTGGGTAAAGTAATCTTGGTTGTGGGTTCTTGCTATTCATTGTTTTGAATATTTCTTGCCACTCTCTTCTGGCCTGCAAAGTTTCTGTTGAGAAATCAGCTGACAGTCGTATGGGTGCCCCCTTGAAGGTAACTAACTGCTTTTCTCTTGCTGCTTTAAAGATTCTCTCCTTGTCTTTTGCCCTTGGCATTTTAATTATGATGTGTCTTGGTGTGGTCCTCCTTGGAGTCCTTTAGTTTGGGGTCCTCTGCGCTTCCTGGACTTGCAAGTCCATTTCTTTCACCAGGTAGGGGAAGTTTTCTGTCATTATTTCTTCAAGTAGGTTTTCTATATCTTCCTCTCTCTCTTCTTCTGGCACCCCTATAATTCTGACGTTGGTACGCTTGAAGTTGTCCCAGAGGCTCCTTACACTGTCTTCATATTTTTGGATTTTTTTTTCTTTTTTCTTTTCTGGCTGGGTGGTTTTTGCTTCTTCATATTTCATATCTTTGACTTGATTCTTGCGATCCTCTAGTCTGCTGTTGGATCTCTATATATTATTCTTTATTTCAGTCAGTGTATGCTTAATTTCTAGCTGGTCCTTTTTCTTATCCTCGAGGGTCTCACTAAATTTATCGGCAGTCTCTAGAATTTTCTTGAAAAGCCTTATAACCGTGGTTTTGAACTCTATATCCAGTCGTTTGCTTTCCTCCGTTTCTGTCATTTGTGACCTGTTTCTTTTCTCCACATTTTGGCTGATTCCCTGCATTGACAGAGTGGCTTTAATCAGCTGTGTCTATGGTGGGAGAACTTTTATGCTGGAGACACCCTTATGGGGCAAGACTTGCTTCAGTGGGGCTTTGGTGCTCACTGAGTCTGCCCCCTGAGTGCGTCCCTTGAGTCTGAGGAGTTGTAGACTGGGTGGTCCCGCTCTGACCACTGGGTACACAGTCTCTTGGAACTCCAAGGAGGTGCTATTTTAGCTTCTGCCTGGGGCTTCCCAGCCTTTTATATGCAAAAGCCTCTGTGTGCAGCTTGGGTAGGGTGGGGTTTTGGGGAATTTGCAGGGCGGAGCAACCAGCTATGGCAGATTCTCAGCCTCGCCCTAAGAGGCACCAGGTCTTAAGCTGCTCTAGAGTTCCTCCTGGTGCCAGATGCTGCCAAATGGTGCCAGATAGTCCAGCTCCTCCCGGTATGATTCTGAGTCCCCAGAAACTCGCCTGGAACTGTAGTTCAGAGCTGTTGGGAGCTTGTGCCTCCCTCCGGTACAAAATGCTGCGAGCCCTTTCCACGAGCCCTTTCTGCGAGCCCCTTCGCACGCGCCTCTGTACCTCTGCACTTAATTTCTGCACCTCCTCTGAGTCTCAGTCTCTTTCTAGTTGTAGAATTTCCACTCAGCCAGCCTTCCTGTGGGTCTGGGTGGTGTCCGCTTTTTCTTTTCCTTGTGGTTTTGAAATGGTGCCCAGCAGCAATTCCGGTGTTCACCTGTGCCGCCATCTTGGTTTCTCTAGGAGTTGCATTTAATCCTGTTTTCCGTTTTTAACATCTCTGAAATGGGCCTGAATACTTTTATTTTCTAAATGAAATCGGAGGCAAGTTCAGTGAAGATTGGAAAGGAATGTTAGAGATTTGAGGACAAAGGACAAATTATAAAATATTTTCTATAGATTTAAAAGACTAGACTAGGGTAGAGGCTAGCAAACCATGGCTTGTAAGCCAGATTCTTTCTGCCTTCTGTTTTTGTATAATAACAAATTTGTAAATAAATTTATATTATAACACGACCATTTATCTGTCTTTTGTCTATGATTGCTTTCCCACTGTAATAGCAGAAATTAGTGGATAAAGCATAAAAATGATTGTTAAAGTCTTGAGATTAGATCAGATTTTTTTTTCTTTCTTTAATCATCACCCAAGGCTATGCTTTTGATTTTTAGAGAGGAAGAGAGAGAGAGAGAGAGAGAGAGAGAGAGAGAGAGAGAGAGAGAGAAGTATCAATGTGTGAGAGAAACATTGATGCATTGCCTCCAACTGGGGATCAAGCCTGTAAGCCTGCAACTTAGTTATATGCCCTGTCTGGGAATCAAACCCATAACATTTTGGAGTATGGTTGACCTCCATCCAACTGAGGCACCCAGCCAGGGCATAAATGAGTAGTTTTGACAGAGAGCATATGACCTGCAAAGCCTAAAAAATATTTACTATCTGGCCCATTACTAGAAAGTATGCTGATCCCTGGACTAGGAGAATCTAGTAATTATACTAAAAGCCCTTTAGAAATTAATGGTCCAGAATAATTATAAATAGTTGATTACTGCCTCTTAATTTTTTCATTGCATATGTGAAAGAATTTTGAGCTATAAAGATGAGCTGAACTAAAAATGTCAATTTATAGGTTTCTTCTGATACTGAGCTCTTGCTAGGAACCAGATGGTGTGTTAACCTTGGGAATTCCTATTCTCAGGAAGTTTATAATTTGGACCTGAATGAAGCTAATTAATGATTTATCTGTATGACTTCTTAAAAAAATTTTTTTTTTATTGATTTCAGAGAGGAAGGGAGAGGGAGAGAGAGATAGACACTTAAATGATGAGAACCATTGATTGGCTACTTCTTCACGCCCCTCACTGGGGACTGAGCTCACAGCCTGGGCATATGCCCCAGCCAGGAATTGACTATGACTTCCTGGTTCATTAATCCAGGCTCATCCACACTGACTGGGTATCTGTATGATTTCTAATAGAGATTGACATACTCTAGATTGCCTGGTAAAGGGTGTCCCATCAGTTACTCGCATTGTAGCAGTCTATGCTGACTATTATTTCTCTTTCTCTTCCATATCAAGTCCATTACTGCTATCAGTTCTTCATTTTAAGTCTGTCATGTGAATAGAAAGGTCACTTAATAGTTATTATCATAGACCTGATACCACTTGGAGCCTATACACACACAAAAAACAGAAAAACTACCCAGTGCTTAATTTAGCATTTGAAAATTCCATATGATAAAATTAAATCTGATGACTATTTTTGGTATATTTATATTTGGCTTATGAGATTAAATTGCATTGTTGCTACAGTTGATTTTGGTGTCTTGGTTTATTCAAATTAAATATTTGGTTATAGTTTTAATGAGTTATAGTTTTACAGATAATCTGAAGTTCACATGTGTGTAACTTTCACTGCATAAAAACAGATTAAGATGTTTTCAGATATTGAGGATATTTCTTGGTTTTAAAGTTTCCAAAGTGTGTTTATTTCTTGTTGGTGTTGGTTTACTTAACAGAATATAGTTTTTGGTTGTTAGTATTGTGTAATCTTAACAGAGTTAATGCCTAGCTGATCAAATTCAAAGTAGGCCAGCGGTTCTCAATCTGTGGATCGCGACCCCTTTGAGGGTCAAACAACCCTTTCACAGGGGTCGCCTAAGACCATCATGCATATCAGATATTTACATTACGATTCATAGCAGTAGCAACATTACAGTTATGAAGTAGGAACAAAAATAATTTTATGGTTGGGTCACAACATGAGGAACTGTATTTAAAGGGCCAGAAGGTTGAGAACCACTTAAGTATGCTCTTCAGTTTAAATTTTCCATTTATGAGCATAAATTAAAAACATATCTTTATTAAAAAATTAATTTCCAGTGCTTTTTCCTAACCAGATTATGAAGCAATTGTGAAGCTCTCAGATGGTTTTAATGGAGCAGACCTGAGAAATGTTTGTACTGAAGCAGGTATGCTTTTTAAGTATAGTGTTTGCTATTGATTTGATTTGCTCAAAATGTGTTGAGTTTGTCTAAAGCAGAGCCTGGGCTTTGTAAGGAGTTGGGTGCTTGTTTTTTTTTTGTTGTTTGTTTTTGTGGGCGGGGAGTGAGTGGAGGAATGATTCCAAGAAGCAGGAGGGAACAGGGCACGTGAGATGAGAAAAGGGAATGCTGTTGTAAGGGTATACTATTGAGGTAGCTGCTCTAGGCAAGGGGGGCTGATTTTGACAAGATCCAGAGAAACATACCAGAATGCCATTTAGCATTATCAAGCTGAAATATTGGAAGACTGGCATTTATTTACCAGCTGTCATCCCCCATTGAATGAGATTTGTCCTTGGGAATGTTAACTCTTTTGCATTTTGGATGCCTAGGGTAGAGTGTGGAAAGACATGCATGTGATAGAATACTGGTCCCCTGAAGTAAGTCTGAGGCTATACAGAACTGTGCACCCACACCCGTGGCTGAATTGAGACTAGGCCAGCACCAGAGGAATCTGCTCCAATGTGGATGACATGTTTTGTGATGCTAGTCTGTCAGCTTTGAAAGATTCATTTATGAATTTTGTGTTCGTACAACATTTTGTGTAAATGTAATCATTTTTAATATAATTTTATCTATGGGTTGTGTCATCCTTTTTTATTTTATTTCTGATACCAAGTGGCTTTAAAACCCCACATTATAGTTAATTAGTTTTTGTCCTCCACACAGAATCTGAAAATCAAAAAAATTGATTTCTATGATAAGTGTTACAGTTTGTGATTTCCTCTTTTTTCCATATCACCTTTGGCCTTATTTTAACATTTCTTATAAATTCACACAGTACTTAAAGGCATGGCTTTTCCATAGAGTATCTTTGTGAGTATACTGTGACTCTGTATCTGAATCTGAGATGTTCAGATCTAGAAACTCAGTATGAATCAGAGTAAATCATGCTCACAAAGACTTAATAATGAACAAAACATAATATTTAAGAGGTAAACTATGATGTGGTTTGAATTACTTGAAGTAATGTATGGCATTCTCTTTCCAAAGTCTCCATTGACCAAATTATGAAAAGATTGCTTTAGTTAAAATGTAATCCAAACAAAAGCTTTCATTCCCCCATTGGATGAGATTTGTCCTTGGGAGTGTCATAATCTTAAAGGCTGATACCATCAAATTATGATGATCTCCATTTTTTCATCATATATAAAAGAATGATTTTTAGTTATTTCCAACAAAGCTTTTAGCTTTTTAATAGTGTAACACTCATATCTGGAGACATACTGAAATTCTTTGGAGTATTTTTATTAACATATCTTTCTGTAGGTTAAAATACACTATATTCAGTTATAGTTGTCTTTTCCTTTCAAATCCAGAGATTATCATACTTTCTGGATTAGACTGCATCTCAGATTCACTCATTTACTAAACAATGATTTGGATTCACAAGGTTTGGAAAAATAACTTGCCTAATTTAGTTGTTGCCTTCTAGACAAGTTTAAAACTTAAGCATTAAAAAAAATCAGTTCTTTCTATTCACCTGATTTCTGAAGACAACATAGAGTAGCTATTTTCAAGACTCCTTGTAATTAGAAATCTTGAAAGGGAAGAAGATAGGAAGTAACCCTTGAAATCTTCTATTCAAACCCACTCATTTTATATGAGTGAAAAATTCAATATAAGCAGATCCTCAGTGAAAATATTAGTAGGATTCATTTAATTAGTAAATAGGGATACCTTATTAGATTTAGCTTATGAAATTAGGATCCTCTCATAACCTGGGATCCATGATACAACTACATAATGTTAAAAAGAAAAAAACAAACAAAAATCTTTTACCCCTTTGTCAGTTATTTGACAAGTAACTTGTCAAAAACTTGAAGGAAAAAAATGAATTACGATTCTTGAATAGGGAAGTTATAATATCAATTTGTATGTAATTAAGGTAATTTTAATACATGAGTAATGGCATTGAGTTTTGTTAAAGTGTACTGTTTACTTTCTAAAAATTTCTATTCTCTAACATTTTGATTATTAACAAGTCAAGGCTATCAGAATTACTGGAGGTGTTTTGTATTTTCCCAAACCATACATGGGTTACTTCCTTCTAAGGAATTGCTACTTGTAGAGTTAAGAAACTGATGTTTAAAATGTGTATGTTCTATTTATAGTTGGATTTTGTTTTGTTTTTTCAAGATACCATTGGATACAGGGTTATGTGATTTGGTTTTTAAATATTCAGATAATTATCTTGTTTTCTAGCTTTTGATCTGGAAAATAATGTTCATGATAGCTGGAAATTCATTGAACAGTGATAGTGATTTTTAACATTAGAACTGCTGATTCAGAAGGAGTAAATCTAGGCTTCTTCAACTTTACTAGTACTCCACAAATTACGTTATTTAGTTTCCTTATAATAAACTACAAGCCCAGTGTACGAAATTCAAGCACAGGTAGGGTCCCTAGGCCTGGTCAGCAATCAGGGCCAATTGGAGGGCAACCGGTGGGGCCATCAGGGGGCCCCTGCTGGCACCTGCTTTGGCTGACCTGATGCCGCCTGCTCACTGGCCCCACTGCTGCCGCCAGTCTCCTCCCTCTGCAGGGTGATTGGGTAGGGGGGTAGGAGAACAAGAGGGTAGGGATGCCCTGATCGCACCTGCCCTGACTGGCCTGGAACCTGGGGGCAGCTCCTGCATTGAGTGTCTGCTCCCTGGTGGTCAGTGCACATCATAGCGACCAGTCATTCTGCGGGTGGTTCTGCTGTTGGTCAATTTGCATATTAGGCTTTTATTATATAGGAAAGGATAATTCACATATTATATAAAGCAGTCACATTATTTTATTTTCCACAGGTATGTTTGCAATTCGTGCTGATCATGATTTTGTAGTACAGGAAGACTTCATGAAAGCAGTCAGAAAAGTGGCTGATTCTAAGAAGCTAGAGTCAAAATTAGACTACAAACCTGTGTAATTTACTGTGAGGATTTTGATGGCTGCATGACAGACATTGGCTTAATGTAAAAATAAAGTTAAGGAAAATAATGTATGTATTGGCAATGATCTCATTAAAAGTCATGAATAAAAACATATATGAATAACAAAAATTAGTAACTCAGAATTTGTACTTTTAAGATGGGTACAGAAGACATTTGTATGTTTGTTAATGTTGCATTTATTGCAGCAGAAGTTATGAGTGTGTTGTAACTTTTCATATTTGTTGTGTGAGCATTTTATAAACATTAAAAATGGTTTGAGATAGTAGTACATTTCTATGACTTATTTTATATAATTTGTTTTCCTCATCCTAAAAAGTTGAATAAAATCTGTTTGATTTAGTTCTACATATATTTCCTGTCTTTTGTAAGAGTACATTTACTATAGTCCTTAAGGTTTTTTATTTAGTAAACTATTTAATAACCAAGATGAAGTTGTATTTAGGTAAGGGGTGGGGAACCTTTTTTTTTGCCAAGGGCCATTTGGATTTTTAAAACACATTCCCAGGCCATACAAAATTATCAACTTAAAAATTAGCTGTTAATTTGGTCAAATATTTAATTAAATCATCCCTAATGCCTTGGCAGGGCCAGACGTCTCCCACCCCTGATTTAGATTGTTGGCTTAATTTTATTTCAAATTGGTACCCACACTTTTTCATAACAGCATGTTACTTTGTTTTCATGTCTATATACCTCCTTTCAGAAAGTCTTTAATTTTCACCTACTGTAACTAGGCTGTATAATAGTTAATAGAAATAGTACAAGCACATCCATAACCTTTTAGATTATAATTCAAAGTAATATTTGCTAATAAACGTGACTTGGTTTTTGGTTAAGTTCCCTTTTTGAGAATGTTACGGTCTGGGCCCTCTTCCCAGAAAAGTTAGCACATACATATACATAATTTTGCATATGTTAAAACTTAAGATTTATTATTCCCAAGTTTACCCATGGACTCCAAAGGTGTCTATGGATACCAGGCTGAGTGTCTGATGTAGGGGATGTTGATGTCAGAAATGTTTGAAACAAAAGTTCCATTACCTATACACAGTTCTTTCTCATATCATGTGGCAGTTAAAGATTTAACATTACAATAGGAAATCATCAGGATATCAATTAAGATGATCTTATTAAAGGTATTAAAAAGAAGAAACTTGGTTTCAGTTTCATAAACACTAAAAAACAAACATTATATGACCTTGGTAATTAATTATAAAATCATTCTTTAAAATAAAAACTAACAGAGCCCTGGCTGGTGTGGCTAAGTGTTCAGAGCTTTGGCTCAGGCACCGAAAGGTCTTGGGTTTGATTACCTGTCAAGGGCAAGTACCTGGATTGTAGGTTCAATTCTAGCCTAGTTAGGTGAGTATGAGAGGCAACCACCGGTTGTGTCTCATGTTTCTCTCTCTCTCTCTCCTCTCTCTCTCTCTCTCTCTGTCTCCTCCCCCCCTTCCTGCCCTCATCCTTCCTGCCACTGGAAAAATCAATGGAAAAATTACCCTCCGGTGAGGATTAATACACAAAACTAGCAGTGTATTGTATGCTTTTTTATAACTTTAAAACAGAAAACGATTACATAGTAGAAAAATGGATTGCTGAAGCTAGTCATCTAAAACTCAAACTGTTGAACAGTTCCATTTCTGTCTATATGTTGACTGTTTCATAAATATGACTATAAAAAGTAATAGGATGTGATTCTCTATCCATTGTAATTTGCAATGTAATAAATGACTTGCTTTTTTACTTTGGTGGTGGTGGTTTTTTCGGGAATCAGTTTGGTATACAAACCTTAAATGTTTAAGTGTGTGTTCTTCTAAGCTTGATTTTCCTCATGTTTAAATACAAAAAGGATAATAGTATCCCCCCAGGTCCAGAGAGAATATCATATACCTAATCTTTATTAAAAATATAGTATTTACTCTGAGTCCTTTTTAAAAGATACTGAAAGCCATGTAGTTTATCACCATTTGAAATACTCATACACTTCAGGTTTAAGGGAGAGATCTTTCTTCAGTATTATGCACAATTTACTGAGTTATTAATTCCATTTCTATTTCTTAGGACTTTTTTCTATTTGCCATTTCTTGAGATTTCCTAGTTGTCATATACCTAAGCCCACCATTTCAATTTGCTTAAAAATGATGGGAGTTTCATTTTTTGTGTAGCATAGTTTTCAGATGAACGCTTCGCTCATCACTCTTGGTTATAACCTCACCAACAGACTGCGCAGGATTCTGAGAAGGGAGAAACTATGGTTTTCCTTCCGGATTCCAGCTGCTGGTGGCCGGGATGTATTGACCATTCTTAGACCAGACAAGAGACGGCGTCTGTCTGGAAAGGGCCGAGCCGGCTGGGATGCTCCTGCTGCCTTTCCCAGGACCTTCAGGCGTCCCTCCCTCCTGCCGCAGCCCCGCCTGCTCCGCACCCGGTGAGCTCCGCACGGGCCCTCCGAGGCGCCGCCCCTGCGGCTGCGCTGTCGCGAAGGGGCGGGGCGGCGGCGCGCTGACACCTGGCGGCGAGCGTGGGCCGGGATTGGCTGGGCGGAGCGGAGCGGGGCGGGCCGGAGGAGAGGGGAAGACGGTTGTGGGGCTCGTGGTGGTACCCCAGTCCGGGCGGCCTGTGGGGCGCGGGGACTCCGGGGGCGGAAGACCGCAACAGCATGGCGGCCGGGTATGAGCCGCCCAACCCTCCTCTGCCCCTCTGTCGCCGCCGCCGCCGCCGGAGTCGCCGGGACCCTTTGGTCTGCGAGTGTCAGTTGTAAGGCCGCCGCCGCCCGCCAGCCCTCGGTCCGCCGGCCCTGCTTCCTCTACCGCCGCTGCCAGCCCGACGGTCGGGCTGGCGAATCACTCTACTCCCACCCCACCCACCAGTCCGCCGGCCGGGATCATGGAGGACGTGAAGCTGGAGTTTCCCTCGCTCCCGCAGTGCAAAGAAGACGCCGAGGTAAGTCTGCCGCCGGCCGCCACGCACAGGCCGAGGGGAGTCCCAGGCCCCAGCCCCGGGAGCCTCCGGTGCTGCCGGAGCCCTGATGCCTCTTGACGTCCCGGGGTCTCAGGCAGGAGCCTCCCGCTCGGGGTAGGTGGGCACTTGCCCCGACTCAGGTCTTGCCCCGCGCCCCTCAGGCGCCGGCGGCGGGGCTGGGTCTGGGGTAATTAATTTAATGGGACGGGCAAGAGCAGCCTCCCCACCCCAAGTCAGCGTCGCGGAAAAGCAATACGAGGGAAATGTTGCTTTTAATCTCAATTTGAGGGATGTCTTTGGTGTCAGACTTAACTGGTGGGACACATGTCCCTGCCCCACATGTGGACTAGATGCGGGGTCTGGCGTTCAAAATGCTCCTTTTTGGAAAAGTTTCCAAAGTAGTTGTTTTTGTTTGTTTGTTTTGAGGCGAAGCTACAGAGCTGGCTTATTTGAATTTGAAAACTGAAATCAGAAATCTTGCCCTTTGGAGGGAAGTTAATAATAAAATTCCTGTAACTTGGTCTCCTGGTTTCTAATTTGGGGTTCTTTTTATATAGCCCACTTTACTTTTTCCCCCGTCTAACTTTTGTATTGAGTTTTGTGTTGCTGTTTTGTTTTTTTACCCCATCTATTCCTTTTTTCAAGTGTATTGCAGAATACTAAATTAGAATTTTCTGAAATCTAACTTAGTAACAGGACAAGCAAGGCATGCCTTAGCACGATCAAGAAAGAAATCTAAAATTTCTAATTTTAAATATCTTAAAAGTAACTGGAAAACGCTCTATTTTTAAGAGACAATTCAATTTATACCAATACTCATTGAATATCGTCATTTGGGGTTCACATTTTTTTGTTTGGAGGGATCTTTTGCTTGTGGTAATGATCCTTGAGATTTGCATATGTTTTCAGAATAGAGTCTTTTCTTTTTTACATTTTTATTGATTTGAGAAAGAGAAAAACATCGATTTGTGGTTCCATCTACTTATGCATTCATTGGTTGATTTATTGTATGTGCCCTGACCAGGGAGCAAACCCACACCTTGGTGTATGGGGAGGACACACTAACCAACTAATCTACCTGGCCAGGGCCAGAGTAGACTCTGAAATTGGGGGGCGGGGGGGGTTGAATTTATGTTTAAAAATGAATTTAACTTTTTTCTTTGTGTAATATGGAATAGTGTAAATGAGGAGTATGTTTTTATATCTTCATAATTATTCAGTCATTTCATCACTGGAAGCAAACTTAGGAATAATGTAGAGCATCCCCAATTTCCAGGTGAAGATATTGCAGCTTACTGAGAATAAGTCCATGGTAACGGAGTAGCACAAGACACAGTGAGGACCTCAATTCTTACCTGCTCTAATCCTAAAATTTCCAGTTTAAAATATTTACAGAGTTTAATTTGCTCCTTTATTGTGTATATAATATGTGTTATCCATTCAAAAATTATAAAATCTTACTGGAAATGCAGCTTTCTTGTTCTCTGTGTGGGACAGAAGTAATGTTTAAAGTCTAGTAGATAATGATAATAGATACTAACTACTGAAAGCCAGTTAATTCCTTATTTCATAACATTAGATGTTTCTTCTCTCTTTTTGTTGCAAAACTCAGACTAGCTTAAGCAAAAAGGCACGAAGTAACTGAATCCAGAAAGTTAGAGGTGCAGCTAATCTTAGGGCCTGACTGGACAGCATTGCGGTGCATCAGAGCTGCCACTGCCTCTCATCAGTTCTGGTCCCTACTTTCCTTGGGCTCTTCCCACGTGTGGAGTTTGGCATTGGCTTCTCTGGGGCCTACGCATTGAGGAATAAAACCGTTTCTCTCCAAGCTTCAGTGTTTAAAATCTAGAGGACTAGTCCACGTTGGGTCATGTGCCCATCCTTTGGATCAGTGGTAAATACAATGAAGGGCCCAGGCTAGGTCAGATACCCGCTTCCTTGGCTAGAATAGTGAAGTTTATCATTGGTAGACATTTCCACAGAAGCTGGAGAGTGCTTTTTGGGCAGACAAAACTTCACATACCCATTAAATAGGGTGTGTAGTTACTCATGCTAAACTGATCATCGAATTTCCAACGAGGTATGTGAAATGTCAGATGGTTTTAAATGTAGTTAGCATGACCAGCCAGCATAGTGTCTTCCACATAAGGAAGCACTATATGGAGACTAAAATACAATCTTGCTTTAGTAAAAATGGAATTCAAGTAAAGCAAGGACTACTCTTCCTGATTGATGTGATCAAGCTGTGATAGCTTGATGATCCTATCATCTCTTTAAGAACATTACTTCCAAGTTTCTTGACATACTGGTCAGGGCATTCTTTATAGGTCAGTGCTTGTGTTACCAGTCCAAAGTGCCCAAAGCTTGGAAGGGCAAGGCTAAGCAGGAGCTGTTATCCTGAAGGTCACAGAAACAACGCAGGCTTGAACAAGATGGAGTCAGAGAGACCAAGCATTTCAGTCTTACATGAGCAAAAATTTAGCTGTGTTCATGTCAGTTTGCAAAAAGATCAGCACTCCTTTGTTTAAAAACACTGATTTCCCATTGTTTTTGAGGATGAAGTTCAAACCTGTAACATCATCTGGAGGGTCCAGTGTGTGATCTTAAATCTACCTACTTCTCTAACCTCATTATAAGCTATTCTTCCTCTTGCTCCCTTCCTTGTATGCCTTCGTTATATTCATCTTTTCTCAGTTCCTGTAATGCTTTAATTCCTCCCTTTTTACCCTCCCCTCCCCTCCCCCCCCCCCCCCCCCCCCCCCCCCCCCCCCCCCCAATTAAGCACCTTTGCATTTACTGTGTTCCTCTGCATGGCTGTCAGCGCTCTCCTTGCACTCAATTCGTTAACTATAGGCATGCATTGCATAATGACATTTCCATCAACTTTTTTAGTTGTTGTAGGCAGAATGAAGATAAAACGAAGAAATTAAAAGTGAATTATTTCAGGCTAGGACACCTTCCTCGAAAGGGGATCTTTTCAGACAGATAAGAAATTCCAGATGGCCCAGCCAGTGTGCCTCAGTGGTTGAGTGACGACTTAGGAACCAGGAGATCAAGGTTAGGTTCCTGGTCAGGGCACGTGCTCGGGTTGTGGGCTCGATCCCCAGGTTCTATTTCTCTTTCCCTCTCTGAAATAAATAAAAAAATATTTTAAAAATAAATTCCAGACTGCTTAAGATTGTGATTCTGGAAGAGGCTGAAACTGCATTTAGAATCAGTATTAGCCCTGCCCATGGTTTCTGTGCTCAGATAGAAGGCTCGTGGATTCGACCATGAGCCCCAGTTAGGGCATGTGCAGGAGGCAGCCAATCAATGATTTTCTCTCACACTGATGTTTCTCTTTCTCTCATTTTTCTACCTCCCTTCTACTCTTTCTAAAAGTCAATGGAAAAAGGATTAACAAAAACAAAAAAGAATCAGGTGGTCAGTCTGGGTTTGGTATCGTGGCTTTCATCAAGAGCAATACCATTTGGGGCCCGTGGTTTTCTGTTGAACAGTTTTGATGATATAATCTTTCTTGTGGCAAGGTTATAGTAGTTTTTTAGATGTGAGGAAGAAAAATAAATTTTACAGTGTTAATTTTTCAAACAAATTGGTTACATAGTTAGGACTGTTGGTTTTATAATTCATAAATTAATCTATTTTCAGGTAGAAAGTAAAATATAATTTACTTTAATCATAGGTTAGCAACTTAAATGTTATATTTTCCATTTTTCTTTATCTTTTTTAAATGTTTTTATTGATCTCAGAGAGGAATGGAGAAGGAGAAAGATGGAAACATCAATGATGAGAGAGAATCATCAATTGGATGCCTCCTGCATGCCCCCCTACTAGGAATGGAGCCCGAAACCCAGGCATGTGCCCTGACCAGGAATCAAACTGTGACCTCCTTGTTCATGGGTCCATGCTCAACCGCTGAGCCACATCGGCTGGACCCTTTATCTTTTGATTTCCTTAGTACAACATCAAAAATAGGACTTACTTACTAGCGCTGACTTGAGCATCCCTTTCATAGTACCTTTACATTTAGTGGTGCTTTTGTAACCTGACTGAGAGTAAAATTGCCCAAGGAACTTTTTTAAAATAGCCATGCCTAGACCCACAATCACCTATTGGGATTTAATTTGTCTGAGATGGAGCCAGATAATTCTAAAGAAGGTGAGCAGGTTTAAGAAAAATTGATATAGAAGCATTTTACTTGGCATGCCTCTCTGTCTTTCAATCTTCTCCCAACCCTTTTGATTTTAAGTGAACATCTTTAGCCCTTTGTTTTTTTGGGAAAGTTTGAGCAAGGGGTGGCAATTAAAGGAAAGGGCTTATTCTCAAGAGAACTACATTTTTTTTTGGAGGAGACTGTAACACTAATTTTTGGTTTGTGAAACATCACAGATCAGATATAGAATTCTGATCATTCTTTTCCCCCTAAGTTGTTCCCCCAACCTATGTAATATTTGTAATCTATCTTGGCATTTCTAAAAGTTATGTATTTTAATCCACCTGATAGTAAGAATTAAGTTTTTGTTTACCTTAATGGTTATAGCCTATATTATTTGGTTCACTTATCATATATTCTTTGGTTTGTTTATTTACTTATTTGTTTTTAAACATATTTATATTGATTTCAGAGAGAGAGTTAGAAACATCAGTGATGAGAGAGAATCATTGATCAGCGAGCTGCCTTCTGCAAGCCCTCCACTGGGATGAGCCTGCAACCTAGACATGTGCCCTGACCTCGAATTGAATGAACTGTGATCTCCTGGTTGATATGTCAATGCTTAACCACTGAGCCACACCGACCAGGCCATTTATTAATTGATGGATCCTTGAACATTTTTATAACATTTTCTGCCCCATAATGCAGTTTTATAGATGCTGTAACTTTGCATTTGTATGAGAAAGATGATAGAATGAAAGATATCTTGACATATGGTATCCTTTATCATTGATGATTGAAGATTTTCACTTGTGAATTAATTTTATTAGGAGCAGATGTGTTTCACAGTTAGGGGTATGTTGACTTAGTTGGCTTGCTTTGGTTTGAAAAATATAGTTGGACTACTTGGTTAATAAAATTTGGGAAGTTGATTCTTCTAATTAATATTAACTCACAATAGATTGACAGTTATACTAGAAGTCTGCCCAATTAATAATACCACCATTTCTAAAGTGATGGATTTTAGGAGCAGTATGAGAAGGCAGAGATTATGATTGGCAAGATGTGGTTATTATAGGTCTATTCAGACCTATGGATGTCTGGTAGAGCAAGACTGTGAGCATGGATAACTTTTAAAATCTTGATATAATTTGCCAAGGCATGAGCAGTATTGGTAGACTAAGAAGGTTTAAGATTTATTCTGTAGGTAGGTAGTAATCCAGGCTAGGGCAACAAGGCAGGGAGACTCTTGAGATCAAGAATGATTCCAAATGAAATCTTCTGTGATAGAAAACTTTTAAGTTTCAAAGGATGCATGCCTAGCTATAGCAAGTCCTGATACTCACTTAAGGAGGCTGCAAACTTACCTGTCCTATGCACAGGAATAATTTTTCATTCTCTATAACTTGCTTTTTACTCCTATAATACCTTTCCATTTCCTTTAAGCCTCTTTTTCACTCAAATTTTCAGGTGAATTTTGAATTCTATCCCATATGTTCATGCTTGATCTGATATAAAATGTTTTAAATTATTGGACAATGAAAATTATTTTCTTCAAAAAAATTTTTTTTGGTAAATGATATTCCAGACCCTCATTTCTCTATATATTTTCCCATTTTTCTTATTTTATCATGCACAATTTAGAGATTTTGTTTTAGGTAAACTCAAAAGGACACATTTCTTTAATCACTTTTCTTTCTCATAGCTTGACAAGTAGCTTCAGGAAGATAAGGCTGGCTGTTTAAAAAGAAAAGGAAAAGAAGAATGATTCATAGTATCTTGTGCAGTGATTACCCAATGCACATCTATTGTGTGCTTATTCTGTCAGGCACTGTGCTCAGTGTTTTGTCTTCTTGATGTATTGTCCCCTTTATCATTATAAAATGTCCACCTTTGTCTCTTGTTACCTTCTTTATTTTGAAATCTATTTTGTCAGATATAAGTACAGCTACACCTGCTTTTCCCTGGATGCCATTTGGAGTATCACTTTCTACCTTTTCACTTTGACTCTATATTTGTCTTTGTTGCTGAGATGTGTCTCCTGAAGGCAGCATATTGTTTGGGTTTTGTTTTTTTTGATCCAATCCTCTATTCTGCCCTTTTTTTATTGGTGAGTTTAGTCCATTTACATTTAGAGTGAGTATTGATACATGAGGATTTCCTATAACTATTATATCTTTTGTTTTCTGGTAGCTCTGTGTCTCTTTTGTTTCTTTCCCCTTATGTTTCTTTCTGTTATTTTAGTTTGGTGGTATTCTGTGATTTTTTTTTCTATTTCCCCTTTTTTTGATATGTGTCTGTGTGGGTTTTTTTTCTTCCAGTGTGGTTACCATTAGGCTTTGGAAAAGAAAATTTCATATATACAGCAGTTGTTTTTCTTCTGAATGCTCCTTTATCCCCCATTGAAAATTCAGACCTTTACCACCTCCCCTTTTATGTTTTTTTTTTAATTGTCTTCTTTTTTAAAAAATGTTTTTATTCTTTAATTTTTATGTTATGTTTAAGTGTATAGTACCTTTTCTGAATAAAGGTTGCAATTTCCTGTTTCTGTCTGTTAGTCATCTTACTCATAGTTTTGAATAGAAAAACCCCTTTGCATTTCTTGTAATGCAAGTCTTGTGATAAATTGACTCAGCTTCTGTATGTCTGGAAAAATATTTCTCCTTCGATATCTAAAGGATAACTTTACTGGATATATTATTCTTGGCTGGTAATTTCTCTCTGTCAAATGGTGGGAATATTTGATTCTTCTGTCCCCTGGCTATTAGGATTTCTGCTGAAACCCTAATGGGATTTTCTTTATAGTTTACTGTCTTCTTTTCCCTGGCGCCTTGGGAATTCTTTCTTAGTCATACATATTGTTAGATTGATTTGAGAGAGAAGCATCAATTTGTTGTTCCACCTATCTGTGCACTCATTGGTTGCTCTTTGTATGTGTCCTGACTGAGGATCAAACCTGCAACCTTGGCATATCGCGACAGGCTCTAATCCAGGTCACCAACCGATGGTTTTGTGGACCTCTGGTGGTCCGTGAAGTCTGAAAGGTTGGCTACCATTGGTTTAAGGAAACTTTGGAGCAGCGGTCACCGACCAGTGGTCCGTGATACCCAAAAGGTTGGCGACCACTGCTAACCAACTGAGCTGCTATCTGGCCAGGGCCTGTCAATAATTTTTTATAGTTTTAATATAATGTGCCTTGGAGAAGGCCTTCTGGGGTAGAGATAATTAGGTGTTCAGTTTGCTTCTTGGATCCAAAGATCCAATCCTTTCCATGGTTTTGGGAAGTTCTTATCAACTACTTGCTGTGTTTTTTTGTTTGTTTGTTTTTGTTTTTTGTGGTTTTGTATGTTTGTTTGTTTTTGTTAATCCTCACCAAGGATATTTTCCATTGACTTTTTAGGAAGAGTGGAAGAGAGAGGAAAGACAGAAACATCAATGTGAGAGAAACACATCAATTGGTTCCCTCCTGCAGCGAGCACTGGGTGTGGGTGGGGGACGGGGAGTTGTTTCCAACCCAGGTATGTGCCCTTGACTGGAATTGAACCTGGGACCCTTTGGTCTACAGGCTGATGCTCTATCCACTGAGCAAAGCTGGCTAAGGCTCATCAACTATTTGTTTGAGTAGGCTCTTTGTTCTTTTCTCCCTTTCTTCTCCTGATGTACCATTATTCTTAGACTAGAAGCCCAGTGCACGAAATTTGTGCATGGAGTGGAGGTGGGAGTGTGGTGGTGGTGTCCCTCAGACCAACCTGCACCCTTTTCAACCTGGGACCCCTTGAGGGATGTCCGACTGTCTAGTAAGTTGTGCTGAAGTGTTTTTGTTTTCTCTTGCTCTGCTTTGTCTTCTTGGATCTCTGTCAGTAAGCAAAAATGCCCTGTATTCCCTGGGGAAGTAGGCATCTCCTCTGTGACCCTTTCGTTCAGAACACCACCCCCATGGAGAAATGTGGTGGGCAATGGGGTTCTACACCTGTGAAATCCCAGTGCTGTCCCCTAAAACCAGCAGCTTTCCTGTCCTAGGTGTCCAGTTCCCCCATTTGGCTCAGCAGCTATGGGTGGGGGCAAGATGGCCTGGGAGAGGCAGGCTTTTGCATTGTGGCTTTGTTCTCTCAGTAATGGCAGCTGCCAGACCTCCATCATGG